>JARKHS020027314.1:0-36627 GCA_030143305.2 Amblyomma americanum | reverse complement strand
TGACGGGCCTTATATGACGATTGTCATTATTTAGTACGAAATGCATTCGAGGGTTTTACAGGATCCGTTCACAATCCCGTCGAGGCGCACTCTTGGCTCTCACTAGACGCCAACACCTCTAGGCAATCATGCAAAGAGGATTGAGTTAACGCACTCGCCAATATACTTGGCAGGAGGTTGCCCTTCGGCTGGGTATGCGTTGCATCAGGCGTCGGTGGAACTCTTTCCTGAGCTCACCTCGCTCTCGGAGTGGTATGCTGCAAACTTGGCACCGTTGTCACCTGAATCAAGAATATTGCAAGACTGCCTTGAAAAAGAAACAGTTATCTAATTCAATCGCATATTATGTGCCCAAAGTAGTATCGTGATGGAGACTCATGAGGGGGGACGCGTAACTACTTGAGGCGTTTCGCGTGTAGTATTCATCGAGCACGGGCCCTAATAGACGCACTACGGAATCAAACCCAACAGGTATTATTCAAACACAGCGTATCCTCCATGCGCTGTTTGGTTTCGGGGGCTCTAGAAGCCTGCACTAGATGGGCGCAACAGTAGAGAGGCGTCACGTACCTGTGGCCGGCTCGCACCTCGGCTCGCATCGGGGCGGCACTGCGGCGGGAAAGAATCCGTGCGGGTGCAGCGCGCGCATCCAGTCCGCGGCCGCAGCAGCCGGCCACATGCAGAGAAGGCTGGGAGCCGCCGGCACGGCCGGGCTCATGAGCGCCTCGATCGAGAAGCCCAGGCCGCGCTGCTTGGGCGGCGGCGGCTCGCGGCTCAGCGACGATGGCTCCATTCCTCGCATGGCCGCACCACTACACTATCAACTACCGCTAACCCGACTGCGCCTCCGGAGCCGGCTTCCACGCCAACTGGCTCGTCCGCCGCTCGCCTGCACTGCCGCCGCTCTCTCGGCCTACGCGCGGCTCTGGGCTGTTCCCAGGCGCGGACCGCCTTTGGGCCGAGGCACCGCCCTCCGCTCAACCGCCGCGTCCGCTACCGCTGCTGCTGACGTCGGCGGCACGCTGGCGGTGACGCCGCCGCCACCGCTTGCGTGTGTGCTCGGCGGGCCGTCTCTCGCCTGCCAGGTGTCCTGCCCCGGCCCGACCCGTGGGCTGGTCTTTCCTCGGCAGGGCCTCGCCGAGACAGCGGGGCTCTGGGGAAGCTGTTTGTCCGTAGGTCGCCGCTATGGCTGTCGCCGAAACGTTTGCAGCTACGGGCCCCTCCTCCTCTTGTTGGCATTACTGCTTTGCTGAGCAGTACAGGGAGAAACCTGCTAGGACCCGAAGAAAGAATAGTGGAAAGTGTGCGTCGGTTCCTTCGTCCGCGTGTTCAGAGTGGAATACGTGTGGGCTAAAATTAGTTCTCTTCCCATGGGAGAGAAGTTGAAGTGCATAAGGCCACTGAATAAAAGAATTAGGCTTTCGATTACATTCATTCATTCGTTCATTCATTGCATAGCATGAGTCTGAACGGCTAATGTTTCAAATTGTCGAACTGTTGTCTCCGGCGCGTTTTACATCCTTCGAGAGGTCGAAATTACGGCAGTGCGGAATTGCAGAAGTCACTAACGTCCCAGTACACTCGCTCATTTGAGAGAGTCAAGTTCGATCACTCACCCACGCAGCACAGCTAGAAAGTACATCGCCCTCCAAATTGGTTCCGTAGCTACATATAGTGCCGCATTTGGGCCCCTCTACGCGCATATCGCACGAGCGTCAACTTCTGAACCTATGGTAGCAAGATGTGATAAATTTGGGCTCGACACTGATTGCGTTTGGGCACTGGTAACCAAGGAGCCGCCCATACGTCAGAAATAGTACTTAAGGGAGGAAGTCTTGCTCAGAAAACATGTGCTGCTCTGCCACAACGGCATCGATAAAACGCACTAGCGACGTCCAGTACTACAACAAGAAGCGAACGGTCCAACAGTAAACGCTGTAGATATTCCTGGTCACCGCCAGCTCAATAAATTTGTAAATCTGCTCGAGAGTTGTAAATTAATAGGAAGGAAGGGGTCATTAAACGGGCACAAACGACACGTAACTGAGGTGTACTCTATGGTATTTCGTCCGAACCATTGGGTCACATAATCGTGAGCAAGGAGAGTGTGTATACATCCGTCCCCGGCTGCATCTGTCGTTGAAGTTACTGTGAATAGGTAGGTGACGGGGGAAGTTTGAGCGTGAAAAAAAAAAGCGACTTAGATCGCGTGACACTGAGTGAAAAATGAACGGCTGACAATACAGCATGCAGCAGAGGCCAAGCAGAGAAACAAAATGGTAATAGATGGCCTTTATTAAGGCACTGTGTTTTTGCTTTCACCTTGCGCATTGACACGAATTGCTCCTTGCAACCATCTCACGTATCCCCTGTGTGCCCTAAAGTAGAATCGCTCCTTTCCCCGCATCGCTCTTTTCTGGTGTTGGTAACGTTTGCATGGAATGTATCAACTAGGACAATTGGTTTAAAATTTTCATGTAAACGATTATTTTTATTGTTCACCTTAAAATCGTTCGTTAGCATGGCTTAGTTTACTGCTCCTCCTGGATATTTCGAAACCAATATAGCGGCTCCTTTGTGTAAAAATAAAGGAGCCTGAAGTTAAGGGCAAAGATGGAACTCTCTCGAAGCCACACGTGGTTGGTTCATAAAACGTCATGAGAGTTGAAACAAGAAGGCACTTCGTCACCCTATGGCTTGTTATCATCGCCATGAAAGTGAGGAAAGGGCCGACCAAAATAGTAAGGCCTTAACAAGAATCTATAAGCTCTAAAAGGTGAGAATAATAAATAAGAAGCTAGAAAGGAAAAAAAAGCAGTCCCAAAGCGCCTTGCGGACAGTAGGTGTGCCTGGCCTGATATCCGGTGCCAGTGAGTCTAGACCCGGTGAGGAGAGGCCCGGTGTCTGCAGGGGTTGCAGTATACGGGCAATGTCTATGCCCGAAAGAAGCGAAAGGCCAAAACTTCCAGGCGTTGCATTTCAGGTGCCCTGAGAACACTTATGAAAACCGGCAGATTTGGAAGCCCCGAGAAACTTCCTTCCATATCCAACCCGAGAGGTAAAAATGCTGCGGGACTTATGATTAAGGAAGCCCATTCGTCTATACAGTTTGGCTAATAGGCGGAAAAGCCCAAAACAACCTACAGGACCTTTCTTAGTCTGCAAAATCTATAATCACAATCAGAACAGCCGCAGCGGAAACAGCCAAATGGTGAAGAGTAGATGAGGCACAGCGAGTGATGAACTTGAAATACTGCGACCAGGCAACCGAAAAGTTCAGCCAATGAAACTCGCGCGCGACAAACGAACGACCGCTTCGACGCCATTCTCGACCACTGAAACAAAGCTTCGCGCTAAAGAAATTAGGCGGATTCACACGATCCCCGCGTGCCCAGCATCACTGCCTCTTCGCCCCGAACCGCTCCGCTCTCCCCACCGGCGAGCGTTGACAGCCATGACGAGATGCTCGCTCGAGGGCTGCCCCGCGGCGCACGCGGGAAGCGGCCCATCGAATTGACTCGGCCCGGAGCTCTCCCCGCCCTATCATGGCCCGCGTCGATCGGAGCCGCCGCCAGAAAACCCACAGTATCGCTTGCCGCAGCGCGGGAGAATAGAGCGGAGACAAAAAGAAAGGAAAAGGAAAAGAAAGAAAAGCGAAGAAAAAAAGCGGTGACAGAATGAGCGAAGCGTTCGCACCGCGGGGAGCAAATTACCTGCACAAGTTTGGCGGCGATCATTGAAGACGCGATCACCTTTTTATGGGGACGGGACCGGCGAATAACAGGTTTCACGACTCGACGGCTGCGGCCTGTGCGTTCGTGTGTGTGTGTGCTAAGTGTCTTAGACGGAGCAGTGTACACTTGGGCTGCGTTCGAGAGAGAGGGATTTGATGTATGTGCCCGTCTGTGCGCCTGTGTGCGCTGCCCGCGGAGAGGGATGTTATTCTCGCGTCATGTTTTGCTTGATAGGAGCCGATTTGACAGGTTGCGCGTCTCACTGCCCTGACGGCGATCGACTCCTCTAAAGTGGTTTCGCGCTCCGACGACGTTGAAGAGAAGCGGTTTCATGCTTTTATCACACCCCCTCCCGTTTCCCCTCCCTGCTTGCATTTAGCGCCCATTCCCTCTCCCTGTCCTCATCTGGCGCCTTCCGCCTCTCTGCCCCCCTGCTTGCGCGGGAAGCGGTCCGTTTACGATCGACGTATGCAGACGAGGCGATGACTTCTATCGCTTCTGGCGGGGTTTGATGGCGCTGGTGTCTTGTTTCGTTCGCGTTTCCACTGATTTTTTCTTTATAATTGCGGAAGCCATGAAGATATCAGTGCATGAAGATACGCGCCGTAAAAAAAAAAAAAAGTCGCCTTTATTTGCTCGTAAAAGCGCGGTAGTGAGCCACGTTTGTATTTCGAACTCGAATTCGCAAAGGCAGTGAGGAATACGGCGCTTTTTTTTTTCATTGGTGTTCTGAGCACAGTCGTAACAGACTAAATAAAAATGATTTATGGGGCGCAACTGTAACGTTTTTCTCAGCCGCACACCTTGCTCAGCATTCTTAGAGTGCCAGGCAAGAGAAGGCCTTCTAGTTTTAGTTTTAAGCTAGTCCGCCGTCGGGCATTTCGGATATACGTAGATAGCGCGCAAAGCCCATGCTTCTTGGAGTAAGACCGTGCTTTTGACAAAAGGAAATGCCTCCTCTGCATTTGCAGCATTCCTAAACGGGTTATGGAAGCCGTTTAAAAATTTTATTTCTTGCTATCTGCCATAACAATAACGGTTCAAACTGTCTGTATACATTACATGCGAAACACGGTAGATATGCGCAAGACACTCTCGCCGCTTTCTGACTGCAACGCTAAGCTGTCGTGCAGCGAAACTCGATGGCGCATTTATTTCTCGCTTTTCGTCGCGAGTGCATGAACACACAGCTCCGCACACCCTCTATTGAAAAACGAGAAGACCGAAAGGGAAGGAACTCGAAAGGGGGTGTGACGCGTACAGCTCAACGTATAGATAATAGGAGCACGCTTCAAATCGGCGAAAACAGAGCATGCACTGCGCCTCAGGCTCATTAACTTTCCACCGGTGTACATTCGAGGCAAATTGAACGCCGAACCCCATATCAATGTTTATATTGGTTTAGATATCATCGCAGGCATAACCGTTTGCTTAGTGATGTGCGCTTAAAGATTGTCTGTATGTGGCAGGATTGGATTTTAGTTGGATATGTCAATGTAAGGCAGAGAAATGCAGACGTATAAAGCGTTGGAGAAAAGTACAAATAAACGGATGTCGTGAAATGGAGTAGTGGCTTAGTAAAATGGCTGGCTTGTTCTTCGGCACTAGGTCACCGGAGTGACTTATAAAATGCTTCTTTCCCTAAAAACAAGACAAAGAAAGATTGAAATTAGTGAATGCAGCCTGTGCTCGCCTCGGGGTTTTACATAGCACTGCATCGAAACACCGCAGGTATAGATGTAAGCATGATATGTTTATATGACAGCCAGAATATGCACAAAAACACTTCAATAAGTACCGGCTTGTTGGCTGGTGGAAACGCCGCTTCCTTCGCCCGCTTGTATTCATGGAAGAAGCCGACACGCACTGCCTTCCGCATGGTTCATGTTCCGCAGCCACCAGATGCTTCGCAATACCAGTTTATAAGCGCTTTTTAATTCTTCGAAAGGAGACTCCTGTTTTTAGGATATGATGGCTTTTTTTTATGGGGTTTAACGTGCAAAGGCGACACAGGCAATGAAGGGCACCGTAGTTGAAGGCTCCTGATAATTTGGACCACCCGGGATTCTTTAACATCGCACAGTGCATGGCCTCCAGAATTTCACCTCCATCGAAATATGACAGCCGCGGCCGGGATCAAAGCCGTATATTTCGGGTCAGGAGCCTGTAGCGCCATGACCACTTAGTCACCGCGGGGGCTCATCCGCAGGTATTGCTTTTTTCATAGAAACACTGACAAACAAGCCTCTCGTCATTTCAGTTTTACTCTGGCACACTTATCGTATTTCTCTGTTGTATGGTTCCTATAAATGGATTAGGAGCAGTGCAGCTAGGTGTTAGAGCACTGCATGTGCTCGGGCCGGCCAGTAAGCTCAGGTCCGGCCCGGTCCGCGGACCCATGCGGACAATGCACAGTTTCTCGCGACCTGGGCCGGGCCCGGACTTGATATTGCGGGTCCGGGCAGTGCTCGGGTTCGTGCAGTTTCATCAGCGTCACTCGCAATGCAATGTCAACGTAAGTTCTTAAACGTACTCCCGGACGTGCTTAACCATACAGAAGTTAAATGCCATTTCCGTAATTGAAGGGCAACTCATTGCTCCCATAGGTTCTATAAAGCTCAAAATCAATCTCCTGACATCACCAAATACCATTAAAAACAGCATTAAGAGTGTTATACTCTTAACAAGCATTCCTTATGAGAATTCAGCATTTGTCCTCATGCTTTTTTGCCCTTGAGCTACTATTTTGCCCTTAGGTTTTTTCGGTGTTTCATTGGCTATGCACTTGCCTAAAGACACTGTTTTTTATGTATTATTAAGAGATGTATTTTCTTTATCTGTTTTCTCACATGTGAGACGCGCCTTCCATTGACATCCTATGATAAATGAATCTAAGCAGTGCCCTTACCTGTACATAGTATACGAGTTCTTTATTCCTTCGCATGTTTCATATTTAAACATCTGTGTTACAAAAATATATGGGTTTCGAGTTATGTTTCAGTTTCCTGCTGCGTTTTAAACAACCCCTGTAGATATGCTTTCACCTAGATTTCATCTTTTCATTTTCTGTACGAGCACTACGCTCGACTGCAGAGGGACAGAGGCTTCGTTAGGCATTCTATAGCCTTTAGCCTCTCCCCCTGCAGCAGGCCTTGTTTGTCTGCTCAAAATAAATAAATAAATAACAAATAAAAAATCCATCAGTGAACTGCACTACAGAGACGTCATTAATGGAGTGTTGTAACGCCGGACAGACGACTCATTCGCGAGAGTTCGTTCGCGTACTAGAGAAAACCGCAGGCTTAAACTGTTTATGCTATCAGCGAGCACACGCCGTCAGATCTACCAAAAGGTTCTTCGCGTCTTTGTTTTTTTTAGTGGTCGCGAAGGGACATTTGAAGCCTCATAATAACCGCAAGAGAAGCTCGATTCGATCGCTCGACGGGCATCCGTCTGTTTCGAGATGATTTCGACTGTGCGCCTTCGCCTAGTGAAAACGCCATTAGGGAAGAGCATATTGGTGCTTTAATAACAGGTGCTTTAATTTTCTTTTCATTTACATTCAAACGTGCCCAGTGCGACCTTGAATTTCACCCACGAAATCCTTCTCAGTGCAAAAAAAAAAAAAGAAATAAGGCCGTTTTAACATTTAGACTCGCTCTCTGTCATCCCCTCAGCTTTTATCCCACTATTGCGGCACATCCCCTGCATGCTCCCTATGCGATGACCCCCACGCCACACTCTCCCATATCACTTTCGGCTGCCCTGCTGACCCTCCCCCGCGCGGACAGCACGCCATCTCGAGCTGGGAGGACTGGGAGGTCCTGCTTATGTCTGCAGGCCTGACATCGCAGCTTGCTGCGGTGACTCGGGCTGCCGACGTCATGTCCCGGCATGACCTACTTGATGCAGTGCGGGACCGCGCAGTGGCCCAGGGACCCAGCTGGGTCTAAAACTCACTTGCTGAATAAAATTTTTCTGTCCTGTTAGACCTGACGAGCAGAAAAAAAATACTGAATAAAAATCTAGAGATAATGCTAAGTGGTTTATTGCGCTTGTATAGGCAACCCACTTCATTCGGCTTTAAGGTCCTCGGGGTTACGCGCAGATGAAATTACTGTTAAAAAAATTAGCTGCGGTTTAGCTCTGGTTAACCCTAGCTGAATTGAGAAAGCTTCGTTTCCGCGGCACGTCGTCTGCGCAGCGTCTCATTCCGACGCTCTCGAAAACTCAAACCGGTCTCTTCCGCAGTTGAAGAGTCACTCCGGGATGTGGCACGACTTCTTCTGGCCGCATCTTCGTTACGGCGCTTCTCGAGTCGTGCGGCGCGTTCTTCTGGCGTCTCTTGAGCGCGTTCTCTCTACCTCGCTTCGTTCTGTCGTTGTGTCTCTTTCGCGCTCTCCATAACGACTACAATACACTGAGGCGAAGCGCATATATATATATATATATATATATATATATATATATATATATATATATATATATATATATATATATATATATATATATATCCTCTCTCTCTACCCCAGCGGCGGGCGGCGCCATCTGTTGGAGCGCGACTGCGGGTTTGCTAGGCAACACCACGGCATACGGTTAAAGTGCGACCACAGGCATACGGCTGAAGTGCGGCTACTCGACGAGCCGAGCTGGCTGGCGCAGTAACGCGTTCGCTTTAAAAGCCGAGCGGCTGCACCCGCCTTATCTCTCCTTGTTGTTGTGTTTACAGACCAATTTTTTAGAAGTGTTATCGCAATTTGAGCGCCTTTGCTGACTTTTTGTCTATAGTTGAACACAATGAGTGATTACCCCTTTAGATGCGTCGGGAACGAGAACGGGCCGGGCGGTGCTTCATGCCGAGCTTGCCGCGCCGGGCTCTTAATCCGCGGGCCTGTGCCGGGCTTGGGCCGCAGAATGAGGCCCGTGCAGTGCTCTAGTAGTCATATTTTCAGGATTCTGAGGGTTATTCATGCGTACATTAGGTTCGTCGCATATCTATGCAAAGGCGATCATATAGTTGTCTTTAGGCACTGCTATACCTTGTCAAAAGATCCCATGCCAAACAATTCTGGACAACAGCATTTTTCAACCGGAAAGAGTTTATGAACGCTATTATTTCATATATTGCAAGATTTCACTAAAACAATCAATTGCCTGCAGATCTCTTGTGAACAAGCTTATTTTTTTTTTGCTATTAACTTGAAAAATAACAGCGCGGAACACGGAGACGAAGGTAGAGAAACACAGGACAGCGCTTGTTCTGTGTATTTCTACTCTTCGTCCCCGTTCTGCGCGCTGTGATTTTTGAATATGTATCACCAACTCGCTCGCCTAGCTATTGTGTTGCTATTAACATTTTTCTATCGACAAAAACGTCCCCATTGGCTTTCTATTCCAGTCTTAACTGCTCGATGCGAATGGTGGAAAACCTTAAAAAGAAATATCTCACTAAGCGCCGGAAGAATGAACCATTGCCTGCAATATACCCATAACAGTATCTTACAATATTCCAATATTCAGAATTTTTGCCCAAGAATTCTGGACATGAGTGGGGAGGAAGACCGGGTTGAACAACATTGGTTTATGCGAGATATCAACCATGGGAAAGCGTAGCTTCGTTGACAGAGCTGCTGTACTTAAGTTTAGCACTGCCCACCAGTCTTGAATCAGAATTGCGCGGTACACGGCAAACACATCATGTAAAAACTTTAAGCTGGAATGGATGTTGGGCTTGCTTGGAGAGCAAGCACTGCTGGACTATTTTTTTGAAGGGGCTCCTTGCAGGCTCGGCCCCTACAAATAGGCCATTCCGGAAACGCGGTTCCGTACAAGTAGCAGCTACGGTGTTCCAGATATACGTTTACGCAGCATTGCAGGTTCCACATGTATGCCGAGGACATCTGCATCTGGGCCTCCTCTGTGACGCGTCTCCAGGTGCGAGCAAGACTTCAGAGGGCAGCAACCATAACTTCCTTCTATTTCTGAGAGCTAGGTCTGAGCGTGTCAGCCGATAAGTGCGCTATAGTGGCATTCACGCGCAAAAGTATGTCGTTATCCGCTAACTATTGACGGCCATGCCATTGCTTATCGTGCATCTCATCGTTCTTTAGGAATTGTTATAGATCGGAATTAATCATGGAGCCCGCATTGCAGCATTGTAAAGAAAAAACTAATCTATATCACACACCTGCTCAGATTTCTTGGCGGTAAATCATGGGGATTGTCGATTCTATCAACGCTGCAACTCTACAGAGCACTCTTTTGGGGATTTTTTCGGTATAGTGCACCAGTGCTTTCAAGCACATGCAAGACAAATTTGCGTGCCCTGCAAGCTATACAAGGACAGGCACTTCGCACATGCCTGGGTCTCCCTCGCAGCGCATCAACAGTTGCTACCATTGCTATAGCTCAGGACTACCCACTTTCGACGCATGTAACCCTTGACACCCTACGGACCCCCATACGTCATTTAACAAGGATTCCCCAGCACCACCTTGTGTCAGTGGCGGTTCAAAGACCACACGCAGCGTTTTCAAAGGTTATAGCGGCCCACCAGTCGTCCATACCATCGCAGTTGACCCCGGCAGCACGGCCTTCCTCTGAGCTGTGGTGTCTGCGGGATCCATGCGTGCGCCTTACAATTCCGGGCGTAACGAAAAAATTGAACTTATCGACACTGGCCATTAAACAGTTTACACTCTGCCTACTCCACGCCGCATATAGTGACCGCACTCATGTGTATACAGATGGTTCGGTCTCAGGTAAAAGTTCAACCTACGCCGTGGTCATTTCTGCTAGACAGACCAGTATTATTCAGCAAACTTCTTATCGGACAACCTCCACCAGGTCAGAATTGGCCGCTATTCGTGCGGCTGTGAAGTAAATCGGTGCAAAAACACCCCCCCAAATGTGTTGTGTTCTGTGACTCAAAAGCAGCCTTACAGTGTGTTAATTCTGCTTTACGCCATGGCGATCACGATCAACTCGTAGATGAATTCGAACATCTCCAACACCAGGCGCAGAAAGAGGGTCATGACATCGTCTTCCAGTGGATACCGGGACACTCTGGCATCGTTGGAAACGACGCAGCTGACGCTGCAGATCGAGCGGCTCACGGCAGTGCCAGCTATGTCCGGATACCGTTGACAAGAGCCGACGCAGCAAGACATCTGCGAATGCTTCGCCGAAGAGAGCTTTTAGCGTCATGGTCTTCTACTGGCAACTTCACATGCCGTCTGCACCGCCTAGACCCCTCACTTCAACTCAGTCCTCCGTCCGGCCTCTCCCGCTGCGATGCTACGCTGTTGTGTCGCCTGTGGCTGGGAGTGGCGTTCACAAATGCCTACTCCCACCTAATCGCAATGGCAGGCTCTCCTTCGTGTGCGCTGTGTGGGTGCGACGAAACTATAGAACATGTTCTTTGTAACTGTCCTCGGTTTCAGCGTGAGCGTGCACTCCTGGCTGGAACACTCCGCCGTTTAGATCCTCGTCCCTTACTGAAGACAAGATTCTGGGTCCTTAATTGGAGTAAGCCTCCATCGCAGAGGACAGCTTTGAAAGCACTTTTAAAGTTCTTAAGGGACTGAAGACTGAGTGCAAGATTGTGAACAATCAGTGTGTGTCCTGTGTACCCTGCAAGTAACGGCCAACGGACACGTGGAAAAGTGATCATATCCCTTTGTTCTCTCCCTTTTCTATCTCTCCCTCCGTTCCCATTCCCACGTGTATGGTAGCATACCGGGCGCTGCCTAGTTAACCTCCCTGCCTTTCCGTCTTTTTCTCTTTCTTAATCTAACTGGAACATTGTTCCATGTAATTTCTTCATTTCTGCTTCTGGAAAGCGGCTTAATTTATTTAAGCAGAACATAAAAATATTAGCCCAGCTACACTGACTTAACGTGGCGAACGCTGATGTTAACAGCGAAACTGCTTAGCGCTCCCTAATCGCAAGGCTAAGCTTCATAGAACTTCTCAAAACAGCCGATCGATTGTACCTCGCTGACGGCACTTGAAAGGCTTCGAGCACTCGGAGTCCCGGTTCGGCGTTCCTTCGTCGTCGTCGCTGAGCTTTATTCCTCTTCTCTCGATTGGCCTCCTCGTAACGGCGTTGTACTTCGACTTGCCTCGCTTTAGCCCCCCCAATCATTTACTCTAAAAACTTTCATCATTAGGAATTCCCGTCAACCTAATCCGTTGGATCGAAAATTTTCTTTCGGGGCGCAAGCAGTTCAGTTCTACAAATTATAGCCACTCTCCTCTTTCCAATGTAACATCGGGAGTCCCCCAGGGCGCCGGCCTGTAACCACTACTATTCCTAATTTACATTCATGACCTCGCTTGCAATATAAAATCAGAATTACGGCTTTTTGCTGACGATTGCGTCATATACAGAGTGATTAGGGCACCGTGAATCAGCATCAATACAGTATTGGCTCATTTTCCATTGACCCCGCATTATCCTACAGATATCTTGGTGTGATGGGAAAGAGGACTGCAGGTTCACATTAACTTTGTGATGGGAAAGAGGACTGCAGGGTCACATTATCTCAGCGTAAAAGGTCGAAGAAATAAACCCAGGCGGCATGTGGGAAAAAAGGAAACTCTATTGTGAGAAACTAAGAGAAAAGGAGGTAAAAACACATAAACAGGAAAGCTGACAAAGAGAACAGTCGCGACAGACAAAGGAAAGGTAGAAGGACAAAGAGGAAGCGTTGGTTGACGTGGCTCAGCTACCCAGGCTGCGGGGCAGTGGCTAAGTACCTGGCGGTGTTGCGTTAGCTTGCTAAATTTCTCCTTCTTTTTGTCTGTGCCTGTTTGCTCCTGTTCTGGGGTGATTGGGTGCGGGACGAGAGCTTAATGTCGACTTCTTCTCCTGGCCAGGGGTTTTCCCCTTGGTCGGCATCTCTTCCTAAAGACCAGCTCCCACTTGATCTCTTTTTCCGCAGCGGTGTTTCAAGCATTCCAGTCGCATTAGTGCCTTCTGATGGAGGCGCTATCCGACTGAACAACCCGGAGGCAGTGCAGGCAGCCCTTCAGTCCACATCGAAGCACTTTATGCACATTACCGATGTCCGGCAGTTCGGCAGGGGTGGTGTTTTGTGCCGGTCGTCGGATAAAGACTGTATTGAAGATCTTCTAAAGTGCACGACCTTCGCCAGCCACCCGGTGAGCGCATTCATTCCGCCTCATCTAGCATGTTCCAAGGGCTTGGTCCGAGGGGTCGACTCTCGATTGAGCCCTGCGCAGACGCTTGAGAACCTCTCGCCTGCGGGAGTGATTGCTGTCCATCGCTGCAGCAGGCTGGTTGACGGAGTAAAAATTCCTACTGAGTCCGTCATTGCCACATTTGCAGGATTATTTTGCCCTTCAGAGATTAAGGTGTGGCCATTGGTTTTTCGAGTAGATCCCTTTAACTCTCGGCCCCTTCAATGTCAAAACTGCTGGCGATTTGGCCACAGCGGCAAAGCCTGCAAATCGGCCTTACGCTGCTGTGCCTGTGGGGAACGTCATTGCAGAGAGGAATGTCCTGAACAGCAAGAGAAGTGTTGTTTGTGTAGCGGTGCTCACCCTGCTGATTCGCCTGATTGTCCTGCACGAGCACAAGAAGTTCAGGTGCTCGAGCTTATAGACAAGCGCAGATGCACGCGGAGAGAGGCTTTTGCCGCAGTCAAGGAGAGAGCCTCAGCCTACTCTAGTGTGGCCGCCAAATGCCCACCCATAATGGATTCTAGTTTGTCCCAGGCTATTACAGCGGCAGTTGAGAAAGCTGTGGCAAATGCAATGGATCGCATTATGGAAACCGTGTCCACGTGCATTTCGCAGGTCATAGCTGCTCAGATGACCAATCTTCTGCAGGCGTCCACCAATCCGCTCTTGTCTTCTTTGGCTTCGGAAGCTACCCCTCCTTCTGTAGTAATCGATTCCGCTCCACAGGGCCAAAAACAATGTGAGCAACAAAAGACCTCTCAGCCCTCTCCTTCGAATAGCGTTATGGACGCATCCTCTATGGATTGTATTGATATGGAGTGTGATCTCCGCGCCCAGAAACGAAGTGGGTCTCCTCTGAATATTGCAGGTCCATCTTGCCCCCAGTCAAAGACAAAGAAAAGTCACACAAGTCAAAACGCTAAGACCAGTATTCTAGAAAAGGCAGTCGCGGCTGCGGCACTTCCGCCAAGATAGGGTTCTTAAGTGTCCTCCAGTGGAATTGTCGATCAATATTCTCAGCTTCAATAGATTTAAACTGCCTATGCAATCAGCTTCTACCAGATTTAGTTGCTTTACAGGAAACATGGCTAACTCCAAATTTCAATTATCATCTCAAGGATTACCATCCGTTCCGGCTTGACCGGTCATCACGAGGGGGAGGGTTGTTATTGCTCATATCTGAAAAGTTTTGCCACAGGGCATGCATTTCTTTTCAATATGCGGACAATGAATGTGAAATCCTTGCGGTTGACCTCAGTGTCCCAGGTCAACAGCCCTTTACGGTAGCTAATGCATATTTCCCGTCTGGTGTGCGTGACACTCGGCCCCTTGACTCACTCATGTCTAGTAGCCGATCTCAGGTTCTATTACTTGGCGACTTCAATTCGCACCATGTGACTTGGGGGTTTAAAACAGACAGCTTTGGTTCTAGGCTATTTGATTGGGCTTCTGGCAACAACTTGATCTGCAACAATTCCGGATTGCCTACGTTTGTTCGCAGTCAATGCCGCTCTGCCCTGGATTTAACTTTTTCCTCCCCAGGAGTCTCCGTTATGTCTTGGGCGCCTGTTGACTGTGCAACAAACAGGGATCATCTACCGATTAGTTTCAAGTTTGCGTGTAAATTAACTCTTCCTGAGCGACATCAGCGCACGTTAATAAATTACAATTGCTTTAAAGACACTCTAAAATCAGCCCTCCAAATCACTTCAGACACTCGCGCTCAGATAAGTGCCGAAAGCAAGGCTGCACATCTATGTTCAGTACTGGACCATGCAAGGCAAAAGTCTGAATTTTTGGTTAAGAGAACAAAGGGTGCAATCGCGAACAATTGGTGGAATTCTGAGTGCACGCGTGCATATAGACGACGGAAAGCAGCTTGGAAGAAACTTCTCATCAATCAATGCCCAAAAAATTGGCTGGATTATAAGTATGTTGCAGCAACATTTAAGCGCACTGTCGCCCGTGCAAAGGAGGAGTATAATACAAATCATTATGATTTCCTTTCCCAATCGGGAAGTAAACGAGCCTTGTTTAGTTTCATGAGGCACAACAAGGTGATTCCTCCGACTGCCAACATTGAATCCCTCGTTCAGTCCCCTGCTGACATCGCAAAGGCCTTAGAAGATATTGCGTGTGGCCTAGAGCTTCGCTTTACATCTGCTTTACCTTCTCCTACTATATTCACATGCACCTCAAGTGATTTCACTGAGGTCTCTATGCCTGAGCTGTCGCAAATTGTTCTGCGCTTATCCCCAGCGGCTCCTGGCCCCGATAAGGTCACTTCATCTATGATCAAAATTTTGTTCAATGAATCTCCTGCAGACCTGTTAGCTCTAATTAACCATTCTATTAAAGGTCCTTGGATACCGCATGAGTGACGTCTTGCTGAAATAGTTTCATTGCTTAAAAAGCAAGGGGAGGGCTTAACTTTCGACAATATATGCCCTATTTCGTTAACATCGAACCTAGTGAAATTGGTGGAAAGGGTCCTTCTCGGCCGTGTCATGTCATTCATTTCAGAAAATGCTGTATTGAATCCATGTCAAATTGGTTTCAGGCCGGGTTGTTCAATTTGGTGTGCTCATACTGATCTTGAGAGTCGTATTAAATTAGCTCGCAATAGAAAACAGTTTGCTGCGCTTGTCACCTTGGATATCAGTAAAGCATACGACAGCGTGGAGCACTCGACTCTATTACTAAGATTACAGGAACTCAACTTCCCAAGCTATTTTGTAGCCTGGATTTCTGTTTTTTTAGAAAATAGAGAATTTTACTGCTGCCAAAATGGTATTTCCTCGAGGAGATTTCCACAGACAGGAGGTGTTCCGCAAGGATCAGTTCTCTCCCCTGTTCTTTTTAACATTTTTCTAAGCTCAATTCCATGCATTCAAAATGTGAAAACTTATGTGTACGCCGACGATATTGCATTTTTTTTGCATCAGCAGGTGACATTCACACTCTTTATCGAACCCTGCAAAATTACCTCAATGTTCTTGACAACTGGCTAGGAAGAATTCATCTGTCCATTAATGTGAAGAAATGCGCATTGTTAGTGTTTCCAGTTTCTGTTCCTGTAAACATCTGCCTGGTCTATAGAAATAACATAATACCTCAAGTTCAGACGGTGAAGTATCTCGGTGTAATATACGACTCTACTCTCTCCTGGCGGCCACACATTGAGCAAGTTTCTGCAAAAGGAGTTCGGGCCATTGGCATCCTGCGCAGGCTTTGTAGTGCTAGGTCAGGCATGAGAAGGCATACGCTTCTGATGATTTATAAAATGTACGTCCGCCCAATTTTGGAGTTCGGGTGTGTTTTATTCTCAGGAGCTCCTGCCTATAAACTTCGCCCTCTTGTGCTTTTGGAGCGTGAGGCGTTGCGCCTTTGTCTGGGGCTTCCAAAATATGTCGCCAATGCTGTTCTGCACCTTGAGGCGCGAATGCCTTCGTTATCAGCTAGGTTTCGCCTTTTAACAGTTCAAACATTTTTAAAATTGTGTGACTCCCCTCTTCACGCTTCCAGTATAATATTTCTTAGTCAACCTTCCGCCTTTTTTAGTGCTGCCTGGTCTCGATTTCATACCCCGCAGATATGTTACGTGCAGTCCCTCCTTGATCGCATAAATATCCATTTCACTGATGTCCGCCAAATATATAACAACTCCTCATCTGTCCAGATTGAATTCGATGACATTTTTCCATCGAATGCAAAGCTGCAGCCCTTCCCGCTTCTTCAGGGTCTATTGCTGGACCACCTAAGGTCCTTTCCCTCTCATGTTCTTATTGCTACCGATGCCTCGCAGGATCGCGAAAAGGCAGGTGTGGGAATTTTTTCACCTTCACTGGATTGGTCTTTTTCTCTCCGTCTTCCTGACTTCACTCCAATTTTTCTGGCTGAATTATTAGCAGTAATCTTAGCCTTACGAAAATTAGAATCTACCGTTTCCCAGGTCGTGGTTATGACAGACTCTCTGTCCATTTGCTCTTCCTTATCCTCGCCCACTGACTCTCGGCCATTACGCCTCTTTAAGTTCCTGATTCCGCTGCATCTAAATTCGGTAAGGTTGCTTTGGGTACCAGGTCACATGGGCTTTCATTTAAATGAGGTTGCAGATTCCTTAGCAAGAGCCTCTCTCAGCGGCCCAATTGTTGCTGTCCTACCATCGTGTGCATATACAGCTGCGGTGAGGTTTCGCAGCTACACAATATTTCAGGAATTTGCTGCCTCGGCTCTTACATCGTCTCCCGAATATCAGCATCTTCTGCATCCTTGGAGTAGCAAAGACTGGCGCTCACGCAGACTAGAGGTCTCTTTCACGCGCTTGCGTTGCCGGGTTCCCCTTCTAAATTTCTACCTTCACAGATCTGGCCTGGCAGCTTCCCCACTGTGCCCTTTTTGTGCCGAATCTGAGACAATAGATCACTTCCTGCTGTTATGCCGCCGCTTTTCTCATTTGAGGAAGCGTCTTTTGCAAATTCCATTTCATCAACTGGGCTTGCCTGTGTCTTCCGCGGTTGTTCTTTCCATTGGCGCTTCTTTGCTTGGACGAAGCGACAGGAGTGTGCGCTCTGCTGTGCAAAATTTTCTTCAAGAAACGCAGCGACTCCCATTCTAATTTCTTTTTCCTGATCTCTGTCAGTAAGACATTGCAACATTACAGGCATTGTGTACTATTATGCACATTAAGCAATTGTCCCGTCTTCGATCTCCAAGTTAACTGGACCCCTTTCCTTCCCTCTTCCAATCTATCAGACTACATACTATTTCCACTGCTTTTCCCGTCAAAAATTTCCTGTATCCAGTAATTAACCGCCTGTGTCTTGGCCACTCCCCCGTAGTGGGTATGTGCCAGCAACGTCTGAGGCCTTCCTTCCTTCCTTCCTTCCTTCCTTCCTTCGGAAGCGTCCACTCAACGTTCGGCGGAACGTTCATCGTCCTGAGTGTGCTCTGTGAAGGTGGTGCGTCAGGCGAGGAGGTGTGGCGGGGCATTGGCGCAATCAAGCCCTCAGGTCGACGCTCTGGTGGACGACAGGGTCAGGTAGTCCGGGCACGCCGTGGTGGAGAGAAAGGCAGCCCCCAGGTCTGGTAATCCGGGGATGCCGTGGTGGATAGAAAGGCGGTCCCCAGGTCTGGTAGTCCGGGAAGCAGCGGAGAAGACCAAGCGGCCCGTGTTCTGAAGCTGCCGCACAGGAAGGGAACCGCGGTGCTTAGGTCTGGTGGGCCTGGCCCTCGACGACGGCTGTCCAGGTCTGGTAGCCCGGACGTCTGCGGCTAAGGCCCAAGTCTGGAAATTCGGGAAGCCAGCAGATCTTCCCCACATCCGTCGCCCACCGCGTTCCAACCGTTCTCTTTCTTGTTGTTGTTGTTGTTGACCTCACATTTCCCAGGCCACGCGCTCTTCGCCACGTCTCCTTTTTTTTTCTTCCCCTTGAGCGTCTTCGCCCGCCGCAGTGTGGCGCTAGCTTCTGACACTTGGCCTCCATCTAACACCATCGCTATCATGGGTAACTCACGTTCAAAACATCTGCGCTGAAGCCTCGCGCACGCTCGGATACCTGCACCATAACTTGAAGGCCGCATCCCCTGACACCAAAAAACTATCATATATAACATTCATTCGCCCAAAACTCGAATATGCGTCATTCATTTGGCACCCATCACAAGCGTACCTCGCCACTTACCTAGAAGCCGTAGAGAATCGCGCCATCCCATATATAACATCCGGCTATTCAAGGAAAACCAGTACCACCGCGCTGAAACACTCCCCTTGCCATTCCATCACTCGAGTCACGCCGTATTATATCTCGCCTTTGCCTTATTCATCATTTCTATTATCACCCCAGCACGAGACACGAAACGCTACAACCCCCGCACAAAACGTCTTGCCGCCTAAGCCATGACCGTAGCATTGCACGCATCAACTACCTCACCTTAACACTAAAGTTATGATTTTTGCCGGACGCAATAACACTGTGGAATGGCCTGCCAAATACCATCGCATCATGCACCAACCGCAAATCATTCCGGGATAAACTAAAGGACCATTTTTCATAAGGACAATAAGTTCCTGCCATATTCACCTCGGCACTTTGGACTGCTGATTATTGTTACTTTTATTTTTTATGTCATGCCTTTTTCACTGTATTTTTTGTTGTATTGATTGAGTGTTGCATATATAATTTTTTTCCTGTTTCGATCACGTGCATTCCAATTTGCATTGTATAGGCGTCAGAAGATCATTTAACTGTTACATACTGTTTTTTTTTGGTATTGTTCTCTTTTATCAATTTATTCTTTCTCTGTTTTGACCTTGATTTTGCTCCCTCTTTATGTAATGTCTTCGGGCATTTAAGGGAAAAATAAATGAAATGAAATGCTTTCGCGCTTGGCTTTGGCTTCTCTTGTCCGAAGCACGGGATCTTCCGTCCTCTGCTTGCGCATAGCATCGGTATCCCTCGCGCGGGCTTCTAGAAGGATTCGCCCGAGAACTATATAGGGATGTAAAATTTCCGGAAATTTTGCATGCCGGAAAAAAACAACAACACGAAAAAGTTTTTTCCGAAAATATTGGAAACATTTTAAAAATGCCAGAAACAAGCATAAAACAGTAAGCACAACTGTATCTTCAATATCGATTATTTTTTTTTCGTGCTTCCTTGTCGTTAAGTCCTATATTGAAACACTTTTCTTGATTTCAATCGTCTTAACTGCTCGTTTGATGGTTTTAGCTTGTTTAGTATTGTTGATCTGGCAACAGTGTTTCATACACAAATCATACACAACTCCTTCAGCACAAGGCACAAACCTCAAGTGATGCATGAAGGATTCGTGAATGAAGTGCGTTTCGCCTGCGGGAAGGCCTATATAGACCAAACAGGACGGTGCTTGAATACCCGCCTACGAGACCACAACACTTTTTTGAAAGGGGCTCCATCCTCATATCTAGCTTTACACTAAAGGTATTGGCCGAATAACAACCAACCTAATCCATCTAAAAAATTTTGCACCAACCTTTTTAATGAAACCAGGATCCTGCATGTACAAACACAAAGATAGGTTAACAAGGGAAATAAGTGAAGCATTTTATATTCACAAAAACCATGACTCGTGCGTAAGTACCCCTCTGTATATGTTCATGATTGTTAACTGAAATATCTGGATTCGTATGATTGGAGTTATTGGTATGTCTTTAGCTCCTGCGCAAGCGCTCATGGTTGTGAACAAATTTGTGTTTCTTTCTAATAAACCGCAGTTGTTAACCAGCGTCAGTCCTGTTTGCTTCCTCTGTTCCTTGTCTCTGCGCTCTTATTCATAGCCAGTGAGTCTGACAGCGCTCGCTTATCAGACGCCCACGAGATATTGCTCAATGTGTCTACAGAAGTGGAAAAGGCCCTCCCTAATTCTACTCTGAGGACAAGCGAGAAAGAAACTACAGTGAAAAGTCTTCGTGACAGACGCGATTTCGTCTTCCGTCCAGCCCATACAGCGCCAAATTGGCTTGAGCCGAGGTGCAGAGGACGCTCTCTAGTTCAAGAAGACGTGCAACGCGACTTTGATTATATCACACAAGCTGCAGGGGGCCTCGATCTGAGTGTCGGAAAAGTGCTTTCAAATCTCGCCGAATACAAGGCCATGAGCTCGGGCACCTGGTCCAGAAAAGGGCTCGACGACTCAACGAACCACGTCTCGCCATCCACATGGTGGCAAGGACTTTGCGCTACCGAGCCCCTGACACCAGTTGCGTCTCGCCTTCTACGAGTTCCACCCTACACTGCTGCCTGCGAAAGGAACTGGTCAAGGTTCGGCACCAAGAACAGGAATAGGCTCACGGGGCATAGAGCGCAGAAGCTGCTTTTCGTCCACTCCGAACTAGAGCTTAAAAACTGTGACTTCATGAGTGACGATGGAAATTGCTCCAGCAGCGATTCGGGGCAATCTGAGCTGACTGCAAGTTCTGAACATATTTCTTTGTGTTATTGCTCTTATCCGGTTCTGTCAGTCCATATGCTCACTCAGTGAATTACTTTTTAGCGTTGAAGATTTATCGCAATTTTCCTAAAAGCAGCCCTCTGGCAATAAAACAATGCATTAACCAAGAATATTCAATAAAATATGAAAATAATGAGTATCATTCTTTGCATGTTGCATTTCGGTATGCGTTTTTTGGAACTGTTTGACGTGGGAGAAGTGGTGAAAATTGCTTCCCAATCGCGACATTATCTTCTTCAAAATAACGCACTGTATACGGCACAGCTCGTTACTGATGTTGCCAATAAAACTTTCTGCATCTATTGTCACCATGCTCGAAAATCAGCGTCATGAGGCCCATACTACTACAGTCGATCCCGAATATATCGAACCCGGATATATCGAATTCTTGCCTATATAAAACAGTTGAAAAATCTCCTTGGGAGTTACAAACAAAAGTTCGCGTATATAGAACTCCCATGCACCGGCATATCGATGTATCGAACTCCGTGCTGAGCTGCGCCCCGGCAAGTGCGCTTCTCCCACCATACCCCACCCTTGCAAGTGCTCTTTTCCCATCGCAACCCATCACCGCAAGTGCGCTTCTCCTCACGAAGTTCTCGCGATGTTCCCGCGATCTCACGCTCGCCGCCCCGCGCTGTGAGAAAGGGGCGTGTGGATAAAAGGCTTGTGATGAGGAGCACTTGAAGTGCGATTGGGTGTGAAAGGGAAGCGGGAGGGGGAAACCGCGCTGACCGCAGGCGCCCGTTTCCTGTGTTTTGGTTGGCTGACAGAGCTGGCGCAGCGAGTCGAACGAGGTCAGTGCAGCTTGGGCTTGTGGTAGTGCGGAGACGCGGAGCGGTGCGCCTTTCGATTCGCTTTGGCCCTTTAACATTCACGAGTCCAACGCGAAGGGCTGAGACTCGTGTGGTGCAGTGCGTTTTTCTTTCCGCTTTTGGCATGTGTTCCGGAGCCATGGTCGTGAAAAAACTCAAGAATTGGGATTTTTCAACAAAGGCGGACATCATTCGACGGGTGGAGGCTGGCGAGAAAAAGTCGTCGGTCGCCGCTGCGTTCGGAATTCCTCGCAACACACTGAGTACGATCCTGAATAACAAAGCTGAAGGCAGTGCAGTCCAGACGACGGATGTCTTGACATTGAAGAAGATGACGCTGGATGCCTGGACTTCGAATTTCGCGAGCTCTCGGCATTCCCAGGCGCCATCCCAGGCGGCGTTACAGCACACAATTTCGTCAGCGCTGACGGAGGCGTGCAAGCTGTAGTGGATCGCGCTGATGCGGAGAATGTGGCTGACATCATGGGTGACGAGGACGCAGACTCGAGCAGCGGCGAAGGTTCCGACGAAGAGGACCAACCACCATGCACTGCAGCTGAACTTGAATCAGCTTTCAGCGACATTCGCCGCTGTTGTGGCACAATGAAGCGAGCTGGCCTTTCACATTTGGACACTGTCAACAAGCTTGAGGACAGCTTAATGAACTTGATGGTGCAGAAGAAAAAGCAAGCAAAGGTCACAGATTTTTTTCTTCCGAAATAAAGTGCTCTGGTCATCGCGCTGTGTTTTTGCTTTCTTATGCGCCTTTGAGGCACAGGTCGGTAAGCTCCCGTTAGTCACGACACCGGGAAACTGCCTTGAGAAGTGTGGAGTTCTTAGAGAAGCTTTTGACATGCATATTTTATATTTCGAATTATCGATATATCGAACTATTTCGCGATACCCTTCGAGTTCGAGATATTCGGGATAGACTGTGTTAAAAAACAAACACGCACTATATTGTTGCCAATGTCAGAATGTAATCCCATCTTTTGGGAAGAGATAAATTTGATTTAGGTACGAATAAGCGGTACACAGCGACTACGGTGATCAGAATGTTACCCGTAGCTGCAGTAAAAATTAACTTTCAAAATACTGCCACGGAAGCAATTCGGGGGTTGTTGGCTTTGTTCGCAGCTTCTTTTCTCAACGGGTCAGTGCACCGGGCTGTATACTGGACTGCGCGCGTTACTGTGAGTTACACGATCGTTCGCGTATTCGGTGCCACTCGCCGGACTGTAAATTTATGCCCCCTATTTGTATTGCGTGGACTGTGAGGAAGCGACGTCCGGACGACACGGCAACCGTTGCACAAGTGCATTTATTCCAAATAAGGTCCGCGAAGGGCGCACGCCTAGGAGAGAAGTCCACACGCACAGCGGGGAGACGCGCTTTGGTAGTTATGCGCTGCTCGCTCGGAAGGAGGTGCCGTTGGCATGACGGAGCTCCTTCTAGATTGCATGAGCGTCCACATGAATCATCCACATACAGAGCAGTTTAGCATTCATACCCAGCCGAACTTGCTGTTAAAACCTGCTAAGCACGTATAATAAGCCAAACAGGCTCAGCTCTAAGTAAGCCGAAAAGGCTGTCAGGAATTACTCTCTGTAGATTTGTACATTTTTGTAACAAGGCATATATGCTTCAGTGCCCCCATGATAGGGGCATTCTGTACATAATATTGTGCCTGCATCCAACATACTTCTCTTGATATATTACTTTGTTCACTAGCCTAACTCATTTAGTATACTCCTTCTTAAGCCTTAGTAGGCGACCGCCGCAAATGTGGCAATGTTCGAGTTGTGCAGAATAATAAAATGGTATGATCAGGAAAAGAAAAAAAAGGTATAGGAGCCGTGCGGAATAACTCACAGGCATGTGTTATGGCTTGCCCAACAGTGGAGCTTACATCAAATGCAAAACTTGGCCACACACATGGACAAGGTTATTAACGTAGCTATTTTCTTGTGTGTACCCACATAGTCTTTGCACTGCCACTGGAGCTGCGCTTCATGCATTATGCCTTCACTTCGAGCCGACGTACACACCACCATAATTTTAGAATTTACAATTTTTACACCAGTCTCTCCTGCATCAACCACCGTATCATTATAATGAGCTTGCACCGAGAAGGAACTTTGTTGTTCTTCCAAGAGTAAGCGTATTCGTATAGACACTATGCATGGAATATATTTATTATTAACCACAGAAGAATGACACACATGTTTCCACTTCAAACAGCTGTGCCAACACATAATCACCCTCTCTTGGTTTTCAGCAGAGAGGGGACAGTGCCATTAGTATCAATGGTGTCATTCCCACCAAACACCAGATTAGTCAAAGAAACGACATTATGGGGTTTACGGTAAGTGCGAAGTAACTTTTATTGTTGAAAAATGAGACTGCCGTCTTATGGCACTCACCTGTCTCAGCCATTCCACAGCAATCACGCAGTTTCAAAAGGGTTGGAAATTAGGCGAGTTGGTACGAATTCATAGTGCTGGGGCACCACAAGGACAAGGATATTCTGTGCTTCTAATAAGTTTTGTCACTTGCTAGTGAGCACTGGTGTTGTCGTCACTCTGTCTACGTCCTTGTCCTTGTGGTGCCACAGCACTATGAACACAGATTCACTTGCAAAACATTATCACCCTTAATAAAGCCCATTGTAGAAAATGTATACCAGTCTCCACAAGCAGTATCCACCCAACACTGGTGAACATACATGCACAGTGAAACTCTAACCCGGAACATACCCGACGAATATATGCAAGGTCTGCCACACTGCTATAGCAACTTTACCCCACATGCTCTGGGACTGTAGCAAAAACTCTGACGGTGCTAACTCCGGAACCCTTCCGCCCCGGTGGGCCGCTGCAGACCCAGCCTCGGTGACCAATTCTGGGCCGTCCAGCAGGCCCGCGAGGCGACGGCGAGGCAACACCTCGACGTCCCCACGTGGGAGACCTAAGGCCCCGTCGGCGAAAGCTCTGCAGGACTTTTGAATAAAGTTGTTACCAACCAAATGGGAATCGTTGCACATCTCGAGCTACAGAGTACACACAGCAACTGTTTTGAAAGCAATACGCTAGATATGCAAATGAGATGTAAACTGTGGCCGGCAATAAAGTGATATGGGCATTCATAAAGCCGCATGAAGCCTTCTTAACAGCATAAGTCTTTTTTAAGTTATGAAGCCAAAACAAAGCCCACCAGTTACAATGCGTGGTGGGCACATGAGGTTTCATAAAGTGTTTAACTGATTAACAGGCATTACTTCTGGTGTTTTTTCACTGCATACTTTACAAATTTAACTCTTAGGTGAAGTGTAACCCTAATTTGCAATTTCTGTACATCAGGGCAAATTTAAGTATTTATTATTGTGGATGCACACTATATACTAAGCTGCAGGATGCTGAGTGACGACTTAGTACTTTATGAACTACATCTATGAAAGCCAGTGTCAAATAGGAATGCCCAACACCTTACTTTCTGTAGAAACTGTGGCATGACTTGTGCCATGTACATTTCATTGTCTTTCGATGACTGAAAAGCACTAGCCTCATAACGCACACGAATACATCAAAAGTAATCGTAAATGTAAAAGGCGAAGTGGCCTCTTTTATATTGTGTTAAGGCGAGCTGCGTCACCTGCCTCCCGTTCAGGTCATACTTCATAATTTTAAAGATATTTTGTGCTTTCATTGCGCACATGCTCTCTAAACCATCTCTCTCCCTCTACAGCGCTTACATGAGAAACGGACAATGCCATCAGTAGAGCCCCCTGTTGAAGGGAACTGGTGTGAAGCGATACCTGCCTTGCACGTCTGAAGTCCTTGGCTCTATTTCTTGTCATTTGTGTATGGAACAGATACACCGCCATCTTTCGTGGTCAAGTATGAATGGCTAGGCTACAAATAGGTTTGCTTCTCAGTATTCGAGTAAGGAATGAATGAAGTCGTGTCTCATTAATGTAGACACTTTGGTTCCCGAGCAAAAGTGTCTATAAAGCGAGTCGTCCGTAATAACTAATCGTGAATAAAACAAAAACAGATATTTTGAAAAATCGTTGTATTATTACAGGCTCCTAAGCACAGTGGTGGGCAGTGAGGTGGAAATTGGGCAATATTTGGAGCTCAGGTGCATTATTCTGGTCGCCATTATTTTGAAAATCAAATGGACGCGATTCCCAATGGGCTCTGTGCATTTTCACCCTGTCAATTGTCCACACAACGAGTTTCCATATTAATGAGGCGTAAATGCACTGAAAAAGTTTGGTTCCCAGAAAAACTCTCCATAATTCGATTTGTCCATGTTATTGGGGGTCGTATTATCGGGACACGACTTCAAATGTGTCATGCGAATTTTGCAAGAGGAGTATTAGCAAAGACTACAGATGTACACGGAAGTCTTGCAGTGATCAAAGGGGCCATTTCGATATCTGAGCCACTCCAAGAATGTTGCGTGTGACAGAATCTGTCTTTTACCAACGTTTGTGTGCTATATATTGCACATACATGCTTCAGGATGTCTCCCAGCCATGAGCTCTTTAGCTTGGTGCCTTGGCAGCTCCATCGAAGTAGTTGAGCATGGCTGACAAGCCTTTTCAGCTACACTGTTAAATAAAAAAGCACCAGAACAGTGGAAATTAAGAGCTGTAAACGAAGGAGCACTCGAGCTTGCAGAAATTGCATAAAAATAAAATTATGGGTGAAGACAGCCTCTAAAAAGTATCAGGACGTGTAACCTGTGTGTTTTAACGGTCAATAAAAATTCTACGTGCGTACAAATCTGACAGCTGCGCAAAAGGGTTGGCACACGAAATCGGTGAAAAAATTATTTAATTTCAACACCACAATATGTGAAGTTTCAGAAAAGCAAAAAACAACAGCCCATGTCCCCGCTGGCCCATAATGAAGACAATCGACTTCTGCTTCTGTAAGCTTCTCTCGGCGTGTATTTTCACGTATATGTCATTCGAGTAGCATGCAAACACCTGTTTACTGGTGGACAAATCTGAGCGGAATATCTGCGTGAGCGACAGCTCCAGAGGCCCTCGCTCGGGAACGAGTTTATGGTATCCGATAGTTGTGATGGATGCACAAACGATAAAGAAAGGTTATGCAGCACGCGGACCTTTCGCGAGTATAACCTATCACGTATCAAGTATCACCCCCACGTACACGATCTGGCTTTGACTTCCGCCACCTCCGTTTTCACAACTTTCTCTGAAGGGTTACCATTTCTGATTTAGCGTTAGCACAAGCAAACTCACGCCACAGAGAGAGGCAGCCGACACGATCGATAGCGCAAAAATTAGTCGGAACTACTCCGGCGAAAATGCACTGTGAACGCTCTATCCATGCACAAGACCGAATCTCTTCTAAAGCATATTTCTCTTTGTGCGATCACGTTCCACACTAACATTCCGACTCATTTTGGTGCCCCTGCTCGACACAGATAGCTGCATATTCTCAACTGAGAGCATAACATACCGTCGACTCGACGTGTCCATTGCTGATTGTTACCAAGAAGCTAGCGGCAACAAACGCGGAGCATAAAAAGCGCGACGACCGGAGTCACCTCCAGCGAACGCGGCGTCTTCGTGCCGCTAAGTGATGGCAAAGGCGCCAAGGTACTTACCTGTAGTAGTTGATAAACACGGTGCCAATACATTTCCCTTTTTCACAGATAGCGGCGACACAGGAACACTTTGCCTTCTCCACGGCAGATTCCGCAATGACGTTCGTCTGCTAGCGCAATTTGGCGAATATCGACAGCCACGATGTCGCCCCAAATTCGGTCTGGTAGTCTCTGATGGCCTGATTGCCTCAGAGAATGTCAAAAACACGCGCTTAGCCCCCCCCCCCCCCCCCCTCCTTACAAAACCGCGAGAATTTCGGCACAAGCAAGCAACGCCCATACATTCATAAGCGACGAGCTACGTGGGGACCTCCAGTCATGCCATGTTGCCAGACTGCGCTGCGCCCCCTGATGTTGAGTTTAGTCGCGAATAGACGGGTCCATGCGCTTGGCGGTCGTTTCTCGAATGACCGGAAAAGGGGTGAAGTCGCGCGCTCTTCGGAAGAAGCCCGTCGGGATCGCCAGCGAGAGTTGGCGCGTGAACGAGCACGGCGTTGTCGGTATAGGATGGGAGGGCTCGGGAAAAAAACAGCATTTAAAAAAAAACTTTTTTTTTTCTGTTCTTGTTTCCAAGGCGCATGAAAACTGGACAAAAAGGCGCCCGTGTGCTGTGCGATGTCAGTGCACGTTAAAGATCCTCCGGTGGTCGAAATTATTCCGGAGCCCTCCACTACGGCACCTCCTTCTTCCTTTCTTCTTTCACTCCCTCATTCCTTCCCTTACGGCGCGGTTCAGGTGTCCAACGATATATGAGACAGATACTGCGCCATTTCCTTTCCCCAAAAACCAATTATTATTATTATTATTGCCTGATGCCAATCAGCAGGAATCTCTTGAAAATTTATATGCTCAACAAAAAAACTGCTAAAAGGTAGCGTCAGAAGAATCACAGAAAAGGTCACAGCTAATGTGCCAGTCTTTATTCATTGTAATTAGTTTTGGTAGCAATTACCAATGAATGCGTTTTATAATATAGCCTAAATTACTGAGATACTTTAGTATGCTGTGTTCTTCTATTGCCCATTTTGCACTGCGCTCGTCTTGAGCAGAAGCCTAACATCGTGAGCACTGCTGAGCTGCACTGTTTTGCCCTTTCCCGTTTTACATATTTGAACGTGGGTATGCTATGGGAATCAGATGTACAACGTGTTGGTACGTCTAATGCTAATTCAGTGCCGTGACCTATACGACAGTTCATGTATTCAGAGCAAGCATTACCATTGGAATCAGTAATGTTTATGTTTATACCCATTAAAATGATTATGTTTGCTTTCTTCGTTCAAAGAAGTTCGAATGCTGCCCAGTTATCTGCAGAAGTCAGTGTAAGATGAGGACGGTGAACGATAAAGGGAAGCAATTATAGTGCTCGTGGGACGAGAAAGAAAACTTCGGTCGAATTCAATCCAAACTGACTCGAATTTATCTGTGCTAAATGTGATACCAAAGCAACGTTTGCACGACATTGCGTTTGATATGAACATTGCTGAATCACCATGACGATCTGATGAGTGATTGTGAAACTCAGCTTGATAATGTGGTAGCGCAAATATTTGGTCGTCTGACGATGGTTACCATAAGGGAGAAGGTATTGTTGGCGAGGATTAGAAAGTTTACCCTCGTGGTGGTTCGTCAGGCTGCGAGTGTTGGAATGGATGATGGATCTGTGCGGTGATGCTGCGTTTCGAGAATGTAGTTGAACTGGTCAAGAGCGCAATACATTGCAATGAGGAGCAGGACCCGTGTGCAGTGAAGGCTAGATTATGTGAATATGGTTAGTTCATCGACTCCGGGTATGCGGTACACGTTGCTGTCATCGGTCTCGCGAGTCTTGATGCGGCAGTTATCAACCCATAGGGTTTTCAAGAATTTTTCTTTTTTAAGAGCCACTGTTTTTCCGAACAGGCGCTTGTTTTCCGTAGTCAGGTGATCAATAACAAAAACGGACATGTCAGGGATGGGTGCATTGAAGCCAATGGAACTCGTTGTGACGCGCGCATTTTAGCCTTTTAAACAAACTCACTTTTCTCTTCGCGGGAATAAAATCGAACAATAATATGGCAAAATCAATGTCATCGGTAGTCCCAATTTTTTTCTTCACTTTCTTCAAGGATGGTGACGCAGTTCTCGCCCTGAGTGGTAGGTGATTTCTGTATTGTTGATTCCGGAGTATTGCTCCGATCCCGATACTCCTTGAGCGAGTTGCTTGCTTTGGCGGATCACGTCTTTATTGCCCTTCGCGATGTGGGCTTGCTCGTCCTTTATCTTCGCACATAATTCATTGAAAAGCTCAAGGGTGCTGCGTAGCGTAGCTACTTCCTTTCGCAAAGCGTCGACATCCTTCGACAGCTCGGCATTTGTGGGCATCATGAAACAGCAAGTGGCAACAGTGGCGCGGCAGCGGCAAAATAAAAAAGAAACGTGTAATAGTAGCATCCGAGCCTGCTTAGGTGCAGTGTGATAGGCGCTGTTGCACCGCCGCAACCGCTGCTGCCAAGTTTCAAACGAACCTGAATATTTTCCTCATTTCCGAAATCCGAGGTGTGAGCATCGAGGCAGAAAAAAAAAATACTTACACTTAAACTTTCATTTTAACTTGCAGTTGTACTTAGTTCTCTTAACCTTAAATCTTAAATCTCTCTGTGCGCTGCTGTGCACATTGCAAACTGGCTGCATTTGATGATAGTGTGCTACACTTAGAAGTAATTTAGTCTTTTTTTTTCAAATAAATTCAGCATGCTTCATACCCGAAATGAAGTGCTTTTTAATGCCAGCTAGTGAACGCAGAAAAATAATATCTCTTAAAACAGGGAGTTTGGTACACGGTGTAAAAATATGTGGTTTGTTAGCAGGTATTCCATCATTCTCATGTAGGCAGGTCGCGCCAACAGTACTAATAACATTTTTTTATCTCTTGCTATCGTCGTGTGCACCTTTGAAGCAGTAAGTGATTCCACGATCATTACACTCTGAACACGGATACGACTAAATGGTAAAAAGAAGGAAGCAAGCGCCCCTCTAGCGCATTTTCTTTTATACAAGAGAGCGCGCTAGAGGAAAGCTGGCTCAAATTTTAGTTCTTTCTGTTATGAGTTTAGTGTGTTAATTTCATGCAACTTGCGATTTCAGTTTCGTAGTTTTCAACTATTTTCGAAGTTTGTACGATGCTTCTTGTGCGCAATTAAAAATAAATAACCCAGACTGTTTTCCGTATGAGAACTAAATTCTTGATGCCAAACACGCTGTTCAAGGAAAAGACACTTATCTTTAAACAGAAGTTACGAACGAAGCTCGAAAGAGTTATTGCAATGCATCTGATCACGTACAATCCTAAATCAATCAAACAGTGGTCGGTCTATTGCGATTACTGACAGTATAGCCACAAACCGGAAACATTGTAAGCGATAGATCTCAACCTTCTTAATGTGTTAATAATGCGTTTGCTCTGAATACTGACCACTGACCTCCGAGGTCATAATTTAGATGGCCTTCTTGCCTAGTTTATTGACAAGGAAATACCAGTATCCTTAGAACATCTCCAGAAATAGAGTCCAAGTGCAGAATTTGTATCATGCAGTCCGTTGAACCTTCACCCGGTGCCCCAAAAATGCAAGTGTGTAAGCTTTCACAGACATTAAGATAAAAACATAGTGGTTTTAGAACCAAGGAAATGGCGCAGCAACTGTCTCACTTCTCGATGGGCACCACAACGGCGCCGTGAGGAATAAATGGGGTAGATAAAGAGGATAGAGTTGCCGTAGTGGAGGCCTCCAGAATAATTTCGACCACCTGGGGATCTTTTATTAACGTGCACTGATATCACACAGGACAAGGGCACTTTTTGCGTTAGAGCTAGCGTGGCATGCACTCAACAAGCCCTTAGTGTTTTGAAGAGAAGACAAAACCCGCGCCACGAGCCCTCTTACATAGATTGTTCGAGTACCCGTGAGATGGCGCGAGTTGGTCGCTAAGCGCACAGCTAAGTGACACAGCCAGTCATCGGCGCGCGCTTTATATCTGGCTCTGTCATTACGGTGTTCTACTTTCTTCAATAAATGTACAGTAGTGGGAAAATCTGGAGTTAGTAACGACTTCATTTTCGCCTTTCTTTTTCAGCAGATTTTTCGCCGTCGGGCCGTTCGCACCAAGAGAAAATAATGTCGCTGCAAGCTTCAATGACTCCACGAGAAAATAGTCACTGCGCCACTATCACTGCCGCGTGCAGTCAGAACGGAGCTGAAAGAAATAGATACCAAAGCGAAGAATTAAAGAATAGGTGCACCGCAGCATGCAGTTACGTCCCCCCATTTGACTGCTGCAGGAACAGATACGCTCACTAATGCTTTGTCACTTGGAATACGGGTCATAGAGCCTTATGCAAAAGGCACTTGCTCCAAATCACGACCGGCTTTATTACTTAGACGTGCATAAAGTGCATCAGTAAAAACAGCACCGTTGCTAAAAACAGCCACTTTATTCGCAACCAGCGAAGAACAAGGAGTATAGCAAAGATTTATGTCAAAGTTACCGTACGAGACAAATTTTTTTCGCTTATGAATGCGCAGTATCCTGAGGAGCTGACCAAGGAGTTTAAAACGTGTCAACGTTTTACAGTTTTCAAACGCAGAGTCTTCCTTTACCATGCGTTACGTTGTAGTAGTAAGTGGTTTTATTAAACTAATAATAAAAAGCAAGGAAAAGATTTTTGCTAGCCCCGGCATCTGCCATCGATACTGAAGCACCTGAGCTGGAGCAGCGGAAATAAAGGATAGCAGGCAGAATGGAGAAATGAAATGAAAGAGGTGAGGGGACAGGGAGAGATGATATGGGGAGAAGTAATATGTACAGGGGTGAAGAAGACGAAGACCTAGTGGGTGGATACGTGTCTGCTTCTAGGTCTGTGTTTTCGCTTTTCGCTGTCTTCTCGTGTGTGGCGTGGGTCGGACAGTGCCCTCCGTGCGACCGAATGCTGACGACGCCCCTACGGAGAAATTCCCGGCACGGCGGGCGCATTCTCAAGTGAGAAAACCCAACCGGAACCCTCAGGGGCAAGCTAGGCTTAGCTCGGCGCTGCCGAGCGAGGCCGCGCTACGCGTCTGCATGGATTCTGCGTTGTCGACGACGGCTACGCGGATGCCCGCTGTGTTGCCACCTGACGCAGCCTCCACGTCCACGCAATCGTCAGCGCCTCTAGGCCTCCAGCCTGCGCCGTCTTCCGATGCTACGACTTTGGCCTGTGACATGGACTGCTCTACCGCCTCCGTGCCCGTGGCACTCCCTCAAGAAACTGTGCCCGTCGCGCCAGTTCAGTATTCCCACCAAGGGCCGTCACCAGCGTCTGAGCCTCCTCCACAGATGCCTCCCGTGAGTCAAGGCTCTCTTCCGCCTGCTGCGAACTCGTTCCGCGTTACCATCAAGCCTACATTGCGCTTTGATATGACTGCCATCCCTGCCCGGAATGTTCAAGCCACAATTGACCATGCCCTTGGCTCTTCGAACTACTGCGGGTTTGTCGTCCATCGCCCATCGAACACCATCACGGTAAACTTGTCATCCTTGATGGACGCCCAGAAACTTTGCGCAGTTACGCGGATCCCCCTGGATGACAGCAAGCATGTCCCGGTGCAAATATATTTTGCATCTGGTCCTGACACACTCCGCTGCATGGTTTATCATGTCGACAGCACGAGCCCTCCCGAGGAGGTGCGCGCAAATATTCGCTGCTCAACTCATGTTGTACTGCAAGCACGGCCTATGGGTCGCCGGGGCTCATACCTGCTCATCCTGCAAGGCCCGTTGACTCTCCCGAAGTACCTTACCTACTACGGTGCGATCGTCAAACCACAGCCCTTCCGACCTCGTCGTATTTTTTGCTATCACTGCCACAAAGAAGGACATATGCAAAATACCTGCCCTAATCCAGCAGCTGTGGCCGACATGAATGAACCAACAGCTCATTGTGCCCTGTGCAAATCGCCGGACCATGACATTCGCTCCCCCGCTTGTCCAAAGAAGAAGCAAGCGAAGAAGTTTCACAAGTCGCCTGCAAAAATGGATGTTCCTACAAGTAATCGCTTTGCAGCTCTCGCATGTGACGACAACGACTTCCCTGAACTTCCTTTATCTGAGCCTGCTGCTCACCATATGTCTCCTCGCCAGCGTACATATGCACAAGCGGCTCACCTTCCCGGATCAAATGGTACGCCCAAACGTCCAGTGCATCCATCACATGTGGATACTACAGATGAAGACACAGCTTTAGACAATGCAATCGCGGAGGCTCGCCGCCGACTAGACGAACTCACCCAGCGCCGGGAACAGCGTCGTTCTCAATCCTCTCGAAGAATTCTCATAACTCGGGAGCAATCATCAGAGGAATCACCTAGGGTAAGCACTGGCCCACAATCAGGTGCCGACCACCTGTTAGCCGTGACTACCCCGACAGTGGACAAGATATTAGCGCTGATGAAGCAGGTGACATCCCTCATCGTGGAAGCTCTTCGGCCTCGTCATGGATAGCGCATCATCATCGGTGGTGGTGCAGTGGAACTGTCGCGGTTTCGCTAATAAGGCCTCTGAAGTGAACATCCGCCTTCGCGACGGAAAGCTGAGGGCATGGGCGTTCCTACTGCAAGAGCATAATGCACTCCCACGCCTTTCAGGTTTCTGCGCATACCATTCACCATCTATCCCTGATCGCCGTTGCACCGCCTCCTCCCTCAGCCCAGGTAAATCTGCAATTTATATTCACAGTTCAGTTCCGCACACACCGCTCGACCTTTCACGGTGGTGCAACACACGTCAAGAGGTTGTCGCCCTTCTCGTAAAACCTGCACGCACACCCCTTATTCTAGTTTCTTTTTATAGTCGTCCTGGCTCCGCATCTCCCAATCTGGGATGGGTTCGTTTTCTACGTTCTACCAACTCGGGTATCCCTATTCTAGTTGGCGGTGACTTCAACGGCGCACACACTGCGTGGGGTTACCCATCGGATTCCTCAAGGGGTTCACACATCCAAGGGAGCTTTTCAGATCATTCCTTTCAACTTTTAAACCACCCGAATACTTCTACCCGCCCACGAGGTGGCCCGTATTCACCTGATTTGACTTGGTGGTTAGGCCCCGGTAACCCTCGTTGGGCTGTTGATTCTGATACTTGGGGTAGCGATCACAGCCCTATTTTTATCTCCCTCACGCCTACGCGTCTACGGAAAATACGCCGCACTGTACGAATAACATCATGGGATTCTGTACGCGCAGACAATCATTTATCTACATTCAACCCCTCTTCAGCATTGTCTACTCTATCTGATGTTCTCGCTACTCACACTATTACCACTACTGTAAATGAAGATGACCCAAACCCGGACATACATCTCTTGAATCTGTGGGCTCTTCGTCGCCAGGCGGATCTTTACGCTACTCGTCACCCCGATGACCCTTCGGCTCTTCCTACTCTTCACCGCGCTACCGCACGGGCGCGGCGCTATGCAAAGCGGCTAGGCAGGCAACGCTGGGCTGCATGGTGTGCCCGCCTGTCCTCTACGCAGGGCAATCGACATCTTTGGAGAGTGTTTCACGCCATGGAGCGCCCTTCTCAGGTTGCAGATTACACAGAGAGCATTCGCCTCGCGCTAAATGTGGATGAGGACACATTTGCACAACAAGCGGCCCGTCAATTTTTTCCAAACCATGACTGCACCGCTACGTCTCCACCTGACTTATCGGTAACAGAGCCCCCCGATGGGATTACTTCTGACCTCACCATGGCAGAGCTGCTGGCCTCCATTGACCGTTTAAAAACTACTACTACTCCCGGGCACGACGGCATACCTAACTCCTTATTCCGTAACTTGGAAGGGAGGGCTTTGGAAACCCTACTTGATACTTTTAACGAAGTGTGGCTTTCTGGCGTCATGCCGGGAGACTGGAAGCATTCTATTGTGGTTCCAATCCCCAAGTCAGGTCAGCCTCCAGTATCTCTCTCGGCCCTTCGTCCAATTTCCCTTACCCCTACCATCTGCAAGCTTTATGAAAACATTCTAGCCGCACGCTTATCATGGTGGCTGGAATCCCATGATTGTTACCCAGATTCCCAAATTGGTTTCCGCCCACATATTGGAACGGAGGACGGCCTTGCTACTTTGGCTGCTGACGTGCTTGACCACTCTCCACAGAGTCACCTTGTACGAACCGTAATCGCTACAGACATAACAAAGGCATATGATAACATCCTTCACTCTGCCATTCTTGCCTCCCTTCAAACTCTTGGTCTCCCTCACCGGTTCCTCCTCTCCATTCACGCCTTTTTAGCAAATCGAACCTTCAGCGTGCGTGTCCACGGAAAGCCCTTTGGTAATTTCACTTCCAATAGAGGAGTGCCGCAGGGCTCCGTTCTCGCCCCCACATTATTTAATGTGGCTTTAATTCCTCTGGTTCGAGCCCTAGAGACCATCCCTTCTATCCGCGTGCTTGCATATGCCGATGATATCACCTTGTGGTGCTGTCATCCAGATGCGTCTATTCATCAGTCGGTCCTTCAACACGCGCTGGATGTATTGACATCTCGCCTCCCACCTTTGGGTCTAACACTCTCTCCTACTAAATCATGTTTCATTCGAATTGGAAATAAAGCCGCCTTACGGAAAGCTCCCCCTTTAAATTTTACGGTACATAATTCTCTGATTCCTCAGGTAGAAACTGTTCGTATTCTTGGTCTTCTCCTCCATACATCTGGGACTGGCACCCCGTGGCTGACAGCCACCCGTAAATCGGCTCACGCTACTCTAGGTCTGATTCGTCGCATAGCTATGCGCTCTGGTGGCGCACGTGCTCATACGGCCCGCCAGCTTGTGCGCTCTATCCTTCAGCCACGGATAGTATATCAGGCTCAATTTCAACGTCTCACCCGCAGACAGTGGGACTCCCTTGAAGCTATCAATCGTGAGGCTATGCGCGTCATAACATATCTGCCTCGTTTAACACCCATACCTGTGCTACAGGAGTTCGCCCAACTTAATACACTCAGTGAGATCATCGACCAACGGGTGGCAAATAGAGCTCGAAAACAGTCTCTCAAACTTCATCGTTTAAAGACACTTCCACCGTGGTCCTATTGCCAGCTCACTGACAATCGCCCCACTGTTTCCCCGTCGGTATCAGCAGCGTATCTGCCTGAAGGGTGCATATTATACACGGATGCATCTCATTCTGCAGAGAGGGGAGTTACTGCTGTGTATA
>JARKHS020027313.1:0-27053 GCA_030143305.2 Amblyomma americanum | reverse complement strand
ACATAGACAATATACTTATAAACAATGAGAAGGTGCAACCAACACTTCGTTGTCAAAGCGACAACGGCTACTGCAGAAAAAAAAGAGGTCGCCACCTACCACCAGTAAACATGCCACGCAGAGTTGGAATTGTTTATTTGCTCTGAAGCAGGCGGTTTTCCCTTCTAGGAGAAGCTTTATCTTTTTGAGCTTTGTCTAAAAGTTTCGCAAAGCGCGTAACGCCAACTTTTGAACGTCGCGTGTGCACACCACGCAGTGCTTGACCTCGCAAAGCATCTTATACTAAAACTCGCTTTATTAATATAAGTGCGCTCTCGCGATTCTTTTAACGTAGGATATGCAGTAGGTTATGTCAGCATATCAGAAAACATCGCTCGACAATAAACCCTATGTGAAAGTTCGCACTTGTACGCTCTCGATCATAGTACTCTGCGCTAAACTATGGTGGTTTTGTTCTGTGTGCCGACTGGCCCAAACGAAAGTATTACTATGTAGAACAATCCACCATAGCACACTTACACTAGACGCTCACAACTTTTAAAGACTACAAGATGACGCATAGAAAGCAAGGACAAGCCCAAGTGCTAACTATCAAGGAATTTTGTTTTGTACGCGCACTGTTTGCGTACAGAAATAACGTACGAGCGCAGGCCAATCAACGGTGCAAAAAAACTGATAAACACCATCAAAACCACCACAGTGTTGATGTTCTTGTTTTGGTCTGTGTCTAAACATCGTTTTTAAAACGATAGAGTTAAACGCACAGTTCAGCGGCAAATCCGGTGTCAGCGTTGGCGTTGGTGTTGTGAGCGAAAATATCGGGAACGGCTGTGGCAGGGAGCAACGTAGGAGACATGTGGGCCACCTAGGTCACGTAACCTTCCGGCGACATTACAACCGACGTCATTACAAGTGAGAGTATAGGCCATTGTGGCCGGTAGCAGTTTAATTAATGATTTGTCGCTCGGGTAGAGCAAACTAGGCCGCGCAAGGCTCACTCGTGGGAGCACCGGCCATCGCAGAGCAGTGGCGCATTGCTTAACCGCAGCAGCACTGTCCCAGGAGGGGTATGAGGACTCCGAGGGATCTATTAATATAAAGCACAAAATAAACTTGTTCATACACGGGAATTAACCCATTATGCTATCATAGCATACCCATTATGCGGAGCTTCAGTTTCCTATCCGATTTTGTATATATTCTGCGCTTTTGCTAAACAGTTTGATGTTAGGGAGCAGTTGGTACTGTTCCTCCTCTCTGTATGTCGTCTTACTCTGGCGATGCGGGCTGGCAAATATCTTTTTGGGTATTTCAACTGCACATTCCAACTCTTTGCGTCTCTTCTTTCCCAACGATACAGAAGTGGTGCGATGAAGAGCCTTCCCTCCAGGCCTTGCCTGGCTATGTGTCTTGTTTCTTGCGCTTATCATAATCATCCCTGTCAACTCGTTCAAGCTACCATCTGCAAATCGCATTTCTGCACATTGTGTAATTGATTACATTAATGTCGCCTTTTCATTATTGTGCGCAGTGCGTGTTGTTACGAGTGTGCCCGAAGATATCTTTTACTCCATTTACCCAAAATAATACTCGTACTGTTTCGGCGAGTTCTATGTTATCATTACTTTTTCTTGCATGGAACTATGAAGAGTAAATTACTGTAATGTGGAGATTTTCAGACACAAATAAATATACAAACTATGAAACTCCTGCGCCGTTTAACAAGCACTAATAATGTTTTCGTCAACACTCCCCTGATTTGCTGCAGTTTCCGTTATATATAGCGTTTTATTTCGTTCCGCACAGAAAAATGCAACAATCCACTTGCGATGCCAGATTCAATGCTGTTGGAAGGATGTAGTTTTTGGCCTTACTTGTGAGTTTCACAGCATGGCAGAAGGATTAAAATGTGCACCCGGAAAGGTGAGTGTATGTTTTTAATAATTAAATTTCGTCAACTGATGTCATGGTTCTCATAGATTCTTCAGGTACGCTTTCTTTCGTCGGGCATAAATATCATATATAATATAGTGCCACTGTTCTGCGCCACCCTTCCACAACCATCTTTTCACCCCCATTCCATGGCTTAACCCATTTCAAGGACCACATTCCGCACAGACCAAATAGAGAACGAGTCAAGTAAAGGGAGGAGGTGTCGTTTTCCTGCAGCTGCTTTTTGCCTAAATTGTAACCCATCCTAAACCCAACTCGACCTCAACTATACGTTATAGATAGCTAGTCATAGGCACGAAATAACATGTATGCTAAAAAACACTGGTTCCTGATGAAAAGCTATTAGTTGGCTAAAGTAACAGGGGACAGCGCATTACAATTAGTCGGAAAAGTGTGGATGCAACAACTCATCAACTCCTCCCCATCCAAGGAAGCGAAAGTAGGCCACTTTGAGCACCTATGTAGGCTTGAGCCACTAAACATGGTGCGTCGTTGATAACTTTTTGATAACTTTAGTAATTGAGCACCTACGTAGGCTCAATTACTAAAGCTGGTACGTCGTTGATAACTTCTCCCCCTTCTCCCTGCATCATCAAATCCTGCTTTACTCACGTGAAAACATCTTCCATTGTCTAGAGAGCACAAACCGCGCAGCCCTAATTTCATATGTGCGTATAAATTACAGGTTTAGAAAAGACCAGTTGAACGCGTCCTTTTTCTTCTGTCGGTGAACTCGACGTGACGGACGGCACCGTGTAACATAGCGAAACTCCTCTTTAGAAATGTCCCTACAAAGTAGGCACCGTCAATGATGCAGCGGGCTTGAGCTTTCGCGCTAGGTTTTTATACCTGACATACTGTTTGATTCATGGTTCATTGGGGTTTAAAGTCCCCAAGTGACTCCTGCTATGAGAGATGCCTTTGTGAACGGCTCCGGAAATTTCGACCACCTGCAGTTCTTTAACGTGCACAGACATCGCACAACACACAGGCCGCTAGAATTTCGCCTCCATCTAAATTCGACTGCCACGGCCGGGATCAAGCCCGCGTCTTTCTGGTCAGCAGCCGAGCACCATAACCGCTTCACCACCGCAGCGACCCTGATATAATGTCCGTACAAGCTAGCTTACATATGCTTGAGGGCAAAGACCCAGAAGGAGCAGCATAAACAGCGTCAGAGTCGTAAAGGGTGTGTAATATTGGCCACTTTCTCCCAGCAGAATGATCTTTCTGGGGCAATTGTCTCTGCCACAGATCCTGCAAAATCCTTTTAACTTTACTAAGTAGACCATTACCAAAAACAGTAAACATGCGTATGTCGAATAGCAATAGTAGATGGCCTTGATTCGTCTGCTTGCTGATAATCTGTGCCTCAGCACGCTCTCTTTAAAGCTGCACTCTACCTGCATACTACCTTCTAAGAGGGTCATATCAAGACCCGTTATTACACGATGAGCAATCTCTAAAACTGTGTTTGTTGTAAATCTCAGTGGCTTTGTCGTTCCGCTGCCGATCCCAGTATCGCGGGACGAATCCTGACCTCAGTGGCCGCATTTCTGTGGAGTCGGCAACCACAAACACCCGTGTGCTGTGCGGTATCAGCGCTCGTTAGAGAGCCTCAGATAATATTAATATTCTGGGGCCCTTGTCAGCGGCGTTCCTCAATGCTCATGACGAGCACAGAATGTCTGTGATGTAAAGATGTTTTTACGTTAACTCATGAATTTCGGCACATTTCCGCCGGTTAGAGTCCTGGCCATCAACAGCTTGCATGTTATTCTTTTTTTTTTCAGACATGTAGGCGCGGTGCTTGTACAAAACATAAATGGAAGAGGAGCAGACTGTCTGCAGAGCCTAGGCCCGATATCTTGCCAATCATCTTACCTAACAAAGCAGCATAGCAACAATATCTCCCCGCAGTGAACGCAGTGTGCCCGCTGATAAAAAACCGGAAGGATTCTGCCAAGATTCCAGCTCAGGTCTACAAAGCAGCTGGGCCTAGACGTGCGACGTACGCCTTATTGAAAACTCAGTTCTATCAGACCGAATAAATGCCCTTTAAATTACAGACTTCTGCAAACTATTCTTCTGATGAAAAAACGTTCTTATATGCGAACGAAGTGTATTGAACTGAAATATTATACTTACCTCCTTTTCGAGGTAAAGCATGCCTGTTCACTCTTTCTTTCTGTTCACGGTAGCTTTAGCAGCATCAGCGCCCAATTTATTAAAAACAAAGATAAAATGCAGACTGCTGAATTCAGGAGTATAATATGCCAAAAAAAGAGAACGACCCAATACCTTGACTGTGCATTCACAGATTAAATGTATATAAAATAAGACCCACCTGCCAAAAAAAACCGCGGTATTACGTACCGAGAAAAAGTAAGGAAAAATACAGCATTTGTTGCTTGCCCGAGAAAAAGCTGTGTTCGATATGTATAAAACAACCTAGGTAGAGACACCTGAAAACCAAGCTTCACTTCAGCAATTGGAATGGGGTAGAGATTGGCACCATATTTTCATATCAGTTATCTGCGTCTCCAGATTCTTTTATTTCGACAGTTGTGCGATGTGTGGGACTAACCGCAAATGGCATAGTTTGCGGAGTGGTATGGAAATTGGTGACTTCTGCTCTCAGGTAAAGAACACACGAAAGAGCAATGGGGAAGCCGCTGTATATCAGTAAAGAGCGCGGGTGCCTCTTCATTTTGTAAACAAGGTCAGCATTTGAAGGCGTAGTAGACGAGTAGATGTGCACGCCTATGCATGCTGCTACTCAAGGGTCATGCGCTGTGTAGCCTACTACATATGCCATTGGATCCCATCTTAATGAATTCTCTCAAGTAGATTTTCTGACGCAGAATAGATGTCGAGCCTTACTGTGAGAACTTCTCTCCCCTGAAGTCGATCCCCTCTCACTGGCACGACCAGTATACGAGTAGAAAAAGCTGCTGTACCACTATCAGTCGCCATTGACGCGGAACGAACAACTCTATACAGGCAACAATTTGGGCATTTAAACCATCTCGAAAAATTGGCAGGGACACTTAAGCTCTGCATAAAGGGTATGACGCGATAGCGGAATGGGTTAATGGTCATATATGAAAAATTGGTCTTTGTCTTCTTACCATACATATATCCCTGGGAGTCCGCACTCCACTGCTGATGCAGCAGTGCAGCAGTAAAGCGATGTGCCACATCCCTGCGATGGCAGGTGCGGCCACCGGTGGTGCTTGTGCGGCTCAATTTGATCTTTCCGAGCAAACTCTCGCGACCAGTCATTAAATGCCAACTGCCACGGTGCGCAGTTTGCTCACAATCCAGTGAGCAGGTTGTTATGACGCCACAAGGTCATATGACCTATAGGTGGCCCGCCTGCCTCCTCGTTTGCTTTTCTGACAATTTTTGTGGAATTTTCGTGGACATTGGATTTCTATGGCACGCGCTCCTCAATGCTATTGTCTTAAAGCGTACAGTCTAGTTTTTTTTTATTCAATAGATATTTCTTTACTCGAGCGCACACCTTTCACAATATGACCGCAGCGCCCTATCAACTAGGTCTAAAATTAACTCCAATAAGGTTGGGATGGCTCGCCAAGAATTGATCATTAAAGGGCACTTTAGTCTTCGGTTCAATTGATTACACTGCAGAATTAATTGAAACAGACAGGACGCATGTACAAATCGCCAGAAGCGTTGCTCAATTCGCATGCTGCCGAGACGGCCAACTGGACGCTTTCCACTACATCATATCTGAGCGCCCTTCACGTTACTACCGACTGTTGAGCCAGGCCTTACCATGAAGCGCTTCATGGCACAGCTGCATGGCGGCAACCGCGGGTAGTAAACACTTTAGCGGGGATTCGTGTAGTCGGCGTCAAGATTCATGTTTTTTTCTCATCCGCTTCAAGTAAAGGCTAAATAAAATAACGTCCCATTATCGGCGTTTAGTGCAGTCGCAATGCAAGGAGAAACTCGCGTACGACTGCAATTTCAAAGTGATGCACTGACCTTTCCGCGAAGCAGGAATGTTTGCAATGTTCCCTAAAATAACCCGTTGATCTAGCGCCGCTTCCGGTTTCGGTCGGTTTCTCCTTTGCGGATGATTCATCCTCGGTTGTAAAAAATACGATGTAACCAAAGCCTGGAGTACACCGACTTCAATCAGTTTTCAGTGGTAATGTGTTTTTGCACTATACCACATTTCCATCCGTTTCAGAAGATGATTGCTCATGTTAAAGCCATCCTTGCTTCATATTTCTTCAGGCTGGATGATGCGTTTTCTAAACATGCACGAGAAGTGTCTCTTTCAGATTAAGCTGTACTTCTGTCTAAACAGGCAACACGCAGTTGTCTGACATATGTATCAAAACAGTGGTTGTTTCCCCAAATCCTCAGTTAGCACAATCCACCTTGTATGTGATCTCTGATGTCCGCGCGACAACTTCGCTGCTATGGGGAATCTGCGCTGCCAAGGTGGCACTGAAATTGTTCCATTCGGCGACTCAGAACTGCTTTTGTCAGCCGCTTGGGCGGCTGCAAACGCGAGAACGCATTCTGTGCGATTAGATACCCGCGTTTGGCTGACAGCATTCATTGCCCAGCTTCTCTCGGCGTAGCCCAGATAGCTGACGCACTGCACGTGCGCCTTCGACAGAGCGCTGAGGCTCACGCAAATAAGCGCCTGAAGGTGGCGCGGAAAAGTACTAAGAGTACTACCCAAAACTGCTTGCTCTTCTCGCTAGTCAGTGTGTTGTGGCGCTGCAGTCGGCACCGCAAACTTCAGCGCAAATTCCCCATACCCTGCTAGGAATCTTGGTGATCTACAGATACGCTCGTGTAAAAAGAAAAATAACCTACGATTTACTTAGTCAACCTAAATGCGACGTAGGTGCAACAGCGCAACATACATGTGCCCTTCATATGGGTTACTTATGACAGTTTTACAGACAGTATAAGCGAAGCTACCGCGAACACAGTTTACCATAGTTCTACTAAGATGCAGCAGTTGCGATGCCCACCGTTCCACTTGGCTGCAGATGGTGTGCTAGGATTTGGTCCTTTCCATATGGTTATAACTGCCGTGAATCAAGTTTTTCTCCTTCACTAAGACACCACCAGGATTCACCAGGACACATAATGGCTTTTCCACTTGTGACCCAATGTCCCAAGAAAGGGAAAGTAAATAGGAAATGGAGCAAATATCAAGATTGAAGATAAAGACACTGAAGTTACCAAAGAATGTTTGCAGATTGAGAGAGGAAAATGTTTAATGCATAGAATGTTTCGGTCGGCTCTCATTCCGGGACCCCATTGGCGTTTGCCTCCGCACTTGCCCAGTTCACAAGTGAAAGCTAGTCGTACGAAAGTGAGCTGGGCAGCACCCTGAATGTTGTGAACTTGGAAGAAAGCAGCCAGATGAAGACATTAAAGAAGCAGGTGGTTTAGAAGCATCCCGAGCATTTATTTCATTTTCGTCCATAAAAAAAGTCATTCGAAACTCTTTCTAGGACCCAATCTTGGCCGATCCCCTCTCTTGCCATATGCCGTTTTATGAGGCTAACAACAACAACGTAAGCGCTGACTTGAACCTGGTGCAGAACGTTCCAGTCGTCTTCGTTGTTGCGTGGCTGTCAGCAGGCGACGTCGTCGGTTCCAGTGCCCTCTCGTCCTGGCGTAGTCTCCACCGGCTTCTCCTCCGGTTCCGCGGGACATGATAATTTCCCCATCTACGGAACGAAGGCCCTAGACGCAAGTGCTGGGAACGCCGACACTGCCGGTTTGTCCTTGAGTTGAGTTGAGTTGGTGTATGCTACACCTAGGATTAGCCTTGCTTAGTCTGCCGGCAATTGCTCCACCGCAGCGTCAGTTATATGTTAATAACGACCTAAGACCTGTCGGATCCGGCCCGCTATGCGGTTTGGCCTTGACGGACCTTCGTCTACGGAATGGAGGCCACAGGCCACCCACACCGAGCTTAGGCGGCGTGGCACTGGATATCCGCCACCTCCTTCGATCCGCCACGACCTCTGCCACCATCTTCACCCCCGGACTCCCTCAACAGCTCACAGTACCGTTAACTTCGACACGCGCAACGCATATTAGCGCTTCGCCGAGTAGCGTCTCTTCAGCTCTGATTGCTACTGGGAGTCCGACCCCGTGGATGTAACGTTTGCATGATGGGAGATCGACAACCTTTCCTTTTGTGTGTGTGTGCGCGTATAAAGATTATGTCATGACTAGCGTTTGATCTCAGTTTTTTATGTCTCATTAGTTAATGCTGTCGTGTATAAAATGTCCTTTTTCAAGTGCAGCCTCGGAATACATCCCTAGACCTTTTAGCCGCGCACACGCAGAAGACCCGGACCAGCCGTCCGTGTGACACCCACCTAGTGGTAGCACAAGAAAAGAAGGGGTATGAGAGAAGAAGATGGGGAATGAGCAATTACTTGCTTATTACAAATCTACAGAACCTTGGAGGATTCGTCTAAACATTTGACCAAAGAAGAAGAGGATTTTCCTCTGTACACTTTTCCATCTGCAACCTGTTGCCTTTCATTCTGTCCTTTTTTCGCCTCTCCTCTTAAAGTGCACAGCGGGAATTCTCTTTCTTTACTTTGCCTCCTGCGAAAGATGGCAGCTGGCAGACAGTAGCTTCACTACGATACACAACGGCTTTTTCGCTAGTGACTCATCTAGTGTTTGCGCATGCCGCCTGTCAACCTGGCAGGTGGCACCTGGCTGGTGACGGCTTCATCCCCAGACAGGATATATTTTGAAGTGATAGCTACATCACGATAGCATTTCAAGCCTTCAGCGGGGCGGCGGCGTGGCGGTGGCTGCGCTGCCACCCTGTGGCTGCGCCACCACGCTGTGCGTCATGCTCTTACGTGGTAGGTCACGTGGTGCGGAGCAGCTGCTGGCGGCGTGGCGTCGTGGCTGATCACGTGGTTCGTCACGTGCTTGGTCACGTGATCATGTTCCACTCGGCCAGCTGTAGCTATCGCGTGACTCCAGGTATAAGCCAGATTTTAACCACCACCAATTTTTTGCTAGCGAGGCAGCTAGTGCTATCGCACTAAAAAAAATCGTAGGCGAAAAGAAGACCAACGGAAAAAGGCACAACGCCCAAGAGGCAACCATCGGACTTATACGTGCCAGCCTATGTGGTCCATCGACAACTGCGCACCAAGGTACTCATTCTAATTGGGTTAAGCTTTTCGCATCTTCTGCTGAAATAAAATGCAAAAAATTATTGCACACTAGCTCTTCCTTCAATTTCAACATTACATTCTATCGACCATTTATTGCGAACCCTATATAAACCGATAGCATCAGGGCTTGTCTGTAACAAAGCGTGCTATGGCTGAGAACGAAAAAATTTAAAAAACAGTGTACATGAATAGGACTTTTAGCAGTTCCGCATTCGTTCAAAAAGTGTGACAGTTCTCAATAGGGCATTACAGCTTAGTTACCACTACCTCTTGTTTTACTAATTCACCGAACTCCTAGCCTGAAATCATGCGGCTAAATGTAAATACTTCTTACTTGATGTGTCTTCCCTTATAATTCCAACTGTCATCCTAAATGCTCATCACAAAGAAAACTATCCAGGCTTCACAAAGGACGCAGAAAGGGAAGACGAGACAATCCTAACTGATTGTGTGCATGCTCAGCAAATTTCCATTATTTGCTGCTCGACATTTCTTTGCTAAAGGTTGTTTTTTCAGCAGCCCACGAAGTTTTTTCCTTTCTTACGCTTCGTACCAAAAACAAGTGAATATGTGCTTGTCAGTGCCCCAACGGAGTGAACCGGACAATACTTCACTCTCTTGATCAAGAGTTGGTTATCCTTGCGTAAAAAATAGCGGTGGTTTAGCTCTGGTTAAACCTGGAGTGGCGCGATAGCTACAGCTGGCCGAGTGGAACTTTATCACGTGACCTACCACGTGACGAACCACGAGATCAGCCACGGCGCAGCGCCGCCAGCAGCTGCTCCGCACCACGTGATCAACCACGTGACCGCGTGGCGGTGCAGCTGCGGTGGGGCAGCGCAGCCACAAGGTGGCGGCGCCGCCACCGCCACGGCACAGCCACGTTGAAGACTCGAAATGCTACCGTAATGTAGCTATTGCTACGAAACGAAATCTGCTGAGTGATCCACAACACCGAGCCAGAATGCATTGTTCTATTCGCTCCTCCATACTGATCACCGTGCGTCAGTACCTGTAACCCTATTTACTGTTTCTTCTCCTAACTACTTTACCCTGTAGACGATAAAGATGAAATATATGTGATTTTACGTGAATCTATGGCAATGACTGGCTAAATAATGCAATGTTTAGAACATGCTCTGATATGTCCGAAATACCTTGTACTCTCCCTCCTACCCTATCAAGCTTGAATATCGCCGATGAAAGCAAGCAGCATATGTAAGCGCTCACGCCGGGCATTGGTTACCATTTGTATGCCTTATAGAACTTATAAAACTATGAATACGCGCAAGATCATTGCCATATTCTCCAGATTAATTACTTAGCTCTCAGAAATATCGCCACCGTCGTCGTCGGGAAAGCCCAGTGATCCCGCCTACGAGCCGCTTTAATCTTTAGGATTTAGCGCAGGGGTTTGAAGTGGGGGTTTTGTAACACTCCAAGAACATATCGGCACTAATTTATATGAGTCGATGCTCAAGCTCGAGGTCCATGACGTAACAAAAACACCAAAGTTCACAGACAGAAAAGTCGATGCTAAAGATGCTAGCTAGCCTAAACAAGACAAGCGCTGAGAAGCGACCCTCCCATCTCGGCAACCGGACGTACACAATGACGACATATTTGTGGGTTGGGGTCGCCCTAGCTCCTAATCTTTTTTTATGAGCTGCCTCTGGCAAGGAAGTTGAGAAGGAAAAGGCAGAAGGTTATTTTAAACACCGATATTTCGCACATCTGAGATATTCGAGCTGTTGCAAATGGGTCGCAAGCCCCAAGGGTAGCGTTGGCCTGGCAGCCTGGGGCACAGCTGGAAACATCCGAAGGTCCTGGCAAAGGATGAGTCGACTGCCAACAGAACAACTTGTTTATTCTAGCATCGCAAAAGAGCAGCCGGTCAGGGCGACCACGTTACTCGACGGAAGAAATCGAAGTCTCTCTTTGGCGTCCGGGGCAGCTGCCTTTATACCCTCGGAGTCGAGGGCAAGAAGGAACGGCTCGGGATGAAGCGCACGAGACGGCGACGCACGGACATGTTGAGACGTGACGTGTCGCGTCCGCCGGGCCGGCGCCGGTCAGACCTCCTCGCCTCCCAGTTGGGGAGCTCCTCTCCCCGGCTGCCGCGCTTTGACAAGCGTGGGCACCAACATGCACACACACACACGCACACACGAAGACACGTGGCATTGAAACCTGCCTGGACGCGCTTGGCGGGAGGCGTTGCGGCAGCACTGAACGGGCCAAAATGACCGCCACTTTGAACGAAGCCCCGGCGTCCGTTGCATCCGCGCCGGCTATACCGCGCGTCGTAGGCGAAACGTAACAGAGCCTACTGGATTTCCGCGCTACATAAAGACATGACGACACTTCCTATTTACATTTTACATCCTCCAGCGCCTCAGTGATGGAGTTACCACTGAAAGAATACCATCTCTGCCTGACGGGTTCCGCCACCACTGAGCGACACACTATGTATGGTCGGCGCGCATTTCTAGTCATTTCTTTACCACCATAAAACAATGATCTGACTTAAAGTTTCAGGAAGAGTGGTTTATGCTGGTAATGAAATGAGTAGCGATTCGCGCCGACCGCACGGAATGTATCACTAAGTGGTGGTGAGGCACGTCAAGCAGTGATGCTATTCTGTCAATATGAATTGCATCACTGGGACGCCTGATGATGTTAAATGTAAATAGGAAGTGTCGTCATGCCCTAATGCAGCGCGGAAGTTTAGCAGGCTCGAACATCTGGCTTCCAGAGGTGGCAAGGCCACGGCTTATTCCGCCTTGCTCCTTGTTCTGCAATTATTCGTCGTGGTGGCTCAGTCGTTGAGGCGCTCATCTACCGAGCCAGAGCACCTGGGCTCGATCCCGACCACGGCGGCCGTGTTTCAATGGAGGCGAAACGCCAAAGACGCCCGTGTGTTGTACGTTGTGAGTGCACTTTAATGATCTCAAGGTGGTCGACATTATTCGAGAGATTTCCACCAAGGCAATGTTTTCTTCCTTTCTTATTTCACTTTCTCCTTTATTCCTTCCCTCAGTGCACGGCTCGGATGTTCACTGAGCTATGCGAGACAGTTACTGCGTCATTAATTTTCATCTACATCAATTCTCTTTTTTTCATTTTAGTCAAGACTCACAAAAAAGGGTCGAAGCAAGTCGGCGAGGAAAATTCCGAATGATTAAATGAAAACTGATGAGGCGAAAAAACAGTTCAGAGGCCTTGATATGGATGCCAGAGATTGAAGCGATTGTAGAACAGATGTAACGTTGTTACATAACTTCGCCGACCAAGCATGCACTCTAGCTTAGCTTACCAAGGACGACCTGCTTAATTTTGTGAGCCTACGCACAAAAGAAAATGAGGTTTTCTCAATCTAAAAAACTTACATGATATCGCCGGGTTCACAGCGTTGTGACGGGGCAATTTACCATGCCATCGATTTTCTGGAGTCGAGGTAATCACGGTGGTGCGGCAGATATTTGCGGCAGGTGGACCGGTTTCCACGCTATGGCGGGCCTGCTGGGAAAAGACGACGATGAAGTTAACAGACGTTAACAGACAGACATCATCATCATCACAACTGATTGAGTGGGATGCAGCAATGACACAGAGGTAGAGCACCCGTCTCGCGTGCTAGAGGACTAGGGTTTGAATCTCGGTGCCCTGCATTTGCGACTATACTTCAGCCGGAAGGCTGAGATACGTGGAGTCATGGAATTTTATACTGGTGCCATAGCGTAATCATGCGTAGCAGCGCAAGAGCAGGAATGTTACACCTGCTGCATGATTCCCATCAAGGTATTTTGCTCAATGAAGCGGCTTAGCCACTCCCTGCTGTGTAATCTCGGGATTGACAACGAGATTGAGAACATGGTTAAGTTGTGTCCCAGTTGCGTCCAACCAGCATCCAACCAAGAAATCCCCGGTCGCATGGCCAGAAACGGGCGAGCGTTAGTCCAGGCTGCATATTGACTTTGTGGGGCCCATCGATGGACACATGCTAATGATCGTTGTCGATTCACATAGTAAATGGATCGAAGCAGTACCCCTGAAAAGCACTACCACTCACGCCACCATAGAAACCCTGCGCACCTTGTTCGGCATGTTCGTAACGCCCCAGACGCTGGTTTCTGACAATGGCCCGCAATCTACAAGTGCTGAATATAGACAGTTTATGAAGCTGAATAACAATACATCTCTGGACAGCACCGTATCATCCGCAGTCCAACGGGCTCGAGGAACGCGCCCTGCGAACTGCTAAAGCGTTTTTGAACAAGAACATCCATATGTCTTTGAAAACACGCTTGGCAAGGATTCTGCACAGGTACCGAAGGACGCTGCAGGCCGGGAGCAGTACCCCAGCGAAGCTCCTTATGGGCTACGAGCTCCATTCCAGGCTGAACAACGCAGTGGCACCACGTGGGCCTCTCGCTCCGCAGTCTCCAGTTGACAGCGATGTTCCTGGTGTGTTGCGGCCGGCGGAACCTGTCCGGGTAAAGAACTTCGCGCGATGCGAGCCATGAATCCCAGCCAGAATCACGTCATCGGACGCCACTCGCATGGTGAACGCCGATGGTCCAGAGGGGGAGAACATTCGTCGAAGCACCGGCCATATCAAGCCACGTGTGGGGGAGCGTGACATGGACGACGGAGCCTGTGACCCTGAGCGCCAAGATAAAACCGCCAGCCCCCAAGTAGCTGGGACACCAGGACAGGGGCCAGGAATATGCGAGGCTGCCCCAAGCACTCCGGCGCCCGCACTTCGCCGGTCTGGCCGGACACGAAAACTCTCAGACCGCTCTGTACCGTAGAGTGAACGAGATGCTACATCAGAATGACGTCACGCCAGCGTACGGGAACAGTTATAACCGCTGTCTTCTTCCTCAGATTCCATCTCTAGCCGTTTCATACACCGCCTATATTAACACGAATCAAAGCAATAAACGTTGCCGTGGCCCAGCTACCGCTGTGCATTGTGCGGATTCTTCAAAAGGCAAAATAACCACTGGTTTTTAACGTTAAATGAGTGGATTCCAAGAGAAGGCAGGGTGAAGCAGATGGTTAGCTGGGTGGATAGGATTAAAAATTTTGTGGGAGGGCCACAGCTGCCAAACGACAGGGTTAATTAAACGAACATGGAAAAGGTTTTTGCCCAGCAGTGGGAATTCTCAAGCTGATTATAATTATGACAATGATACCCCTACAATTATGTAAAGGAATTCACTGGTGCAGGTCAGTAGCCTGTTTTGAAGCCGTTTTTTGTTTATATTAGTGAAACAGTTTTTATCTTACATACAAAGTTCGTTTTTATGTTATCGACCGTGTCATATACCACGTCGCTAAGAGTACCGCTGGTGCCTTAAACTTTCAGCAACACCTGGATTTTGTTCAGAGGTTGTCTACTAAGCACAGATTTCTTTAAGATTACAAAATTTTTATTTGTAAATTTCAGCTGAAAGCATTCCTTAACTGCAACACATTACTCAATAAATGACGCTCACCTGCATGAAATATCGAAATATAAATATGTGTACATTTATTTCACGTCAAACCGTACAAGGACGACGCTCTTTTAGTTTGTTCCCTGCAAAGCCTGCAAAACGCTTCCTTTCTTAAAGCGTAATTTCCCAAAAACAGAGCCTAATGTCAATCAATTCCTGTTTTTTGCGTCATCGTCATCATCATCAGCAGCAACAGCCTGACTAAGCCCACTGCAGGACAAAGCATCTTCCATATTTCTCCAGTTAACCATGGCTTAAGCCAGAGTGGCCGCTTCATTCCTGCAGACTTTTTAATCTCATCCGCACACACAACTTTCTGCCACCCCTGCTACGCTTGCCAACTCTTGGTATCCAGTCAGCTACCCTTGCCTTCAAGTTGCATTTCTTCCCTAAGCCATACTGCGCCATTTCCTTTCCGCAAAAAACCAATTATATATATATAATATAAATCAATTTCTTGTTCTTGATTTTGGTTAGGATGTAATTATCCTCGCCTCTGTTCTCTGACCCACTCTGCCCGCTTCCTGTCTCTTAACGTCACACTTATCTTTTTTGTTTCCCTATTTCGCCGCGTTGTCCACAGCTTCAGTTGCATTATACCAATTCGGGAACATGCATGCTCGGGGCCTCGAAAATATTACTCCAATATTGCAACTCATCATCATCATCATCATCATCATCAGCCTTATTACTCCCACTGCAGGACAAAGGCCTGTCCTATGTCTCTCCAATTCACCCTGTCTTTTTCAGAGTCATCCACCCTTTGCCTGCAAACTTCTTAATCTCATCCGCCCACCTAACCTTCTGCTGTCCCCTGCCACGCTTGCGTTCTTCTTGGAATCCACTCCGCTACCCTTAAGAACCAGCGGTTATCTTGCCTTCGCATTACATGCCTTGCCCAAGCCCATTTTTTCCTCTTGATTTCGACTAGGATGTCATTAACCCGTGTCCGTTCCCTCACCCACTCTGCCCGCTTCCGGTCTCTTAACGGTACACCTATCATTTTTATTTCCATGGCTCGCTGCGTTGTCCTTAACTTACGCTGAACTGTTTTCGTTAGCCTCCACGTTTCTGCCCCGTAGGTGAGTACCGGTAAGATACAGCTGTTGTACACTTTTCTCTTGAGGAAAATTGATAAACTGCCATTCATTATCTGAGGGGTAAATTGTGAGGGAATTCATAATCTGAGAGGGGAAATGAGAGGGATTTCATGATCTGGAGGGAAATTGGTAAACTGTCATTCATGATCTGCCATTCATGATAAGGTTCTCAACTAGTGCCACGTCTCTGAAAGACCAACTCGGCTGTGCATTTTAAGCTCGGCATAGAAAGCATTGCTTGTTCCATATAAGTTATCGCATCTCTTCAGGAGAGCTCGGCATCAACAAAGACCGGCGCCTGCTTGAACCTTACTTTTATATAGACGACTGAAGACAGTCGAAGATATAAAGATTAGAATAGGCTCCCACCTGGAGTCCCTGAGTCCTGCACGGAAGATTCTTTGCGCGCCTGTTTATCTGATATGTGACGTTCCGCGCAGTTTTCTCCCCTTCGTCTGTTTTTCAGCACGTTAGTTATGGTATTTGTGTAGCGCAGTGGTCTTATTTTGGTGCATTTTTGCCATTAGCACTGAAACAGATAATTTTTATTGCTCTCCTCATGTCCTTACCAGCAAATGTCATTTGTCATTTCCCCCTGCAATAATGTCTTCAGGAGCTGCAAGACACAGTAATAAATGATTAAATATTATTCGGGGGTAAGCTAAGCAGCAGACGCGACTGGCCGCAGTGAGAGATCACTAAAAAGCCAGGTCACCCCAGCACAAGCTCACTAATTGCATCGTCCCCGTCGTGGTCTGCAGCACAGCGACAGAACAAGTCTTTTTCGTCTCATGACTTTATGCCGTAACACTACCTCCTCCGCCCCGCAGAAAAAGCACAGTCCCTCTGAGGCCTAATGTGGTGGGCGCGAATGGAAGGGCGTAAGATTGGCGACGTGAAGGAGCTGTGCAGATGGGGCCGCGGGAGAAAAGTTGGAGTACAGGGGCTTGATTTCGTATAGGTCACATTGCTAAGTTGCCTCCAGGTGCGGCAAGGATCGACGTAAAGAAGCAGTAGCTTCTCACACAGGCTTACATAGCGCGTACGGAACCACAGCAGTACAAGGGAGCCGGAAGGGTAGGGGCATATCGATGATGCAGGTCGTAAGGACGTTTTTGTGCAGTCTAGAAAACGTCGAGGTGATCCCAAGCAATTTGGCCGGCAGCGTCAGCACGGGCAACGGCGTCACAAGCGTAACTGCTGCTAAAAGGGTCATGAGGCAGCAAGTTGTCAAAGGGTGTCAAAGGGTAGCAAGGGGTCGAGGCCGGAGAGTAGGTAGTAGAGTTAGTATCCGGTGGTATTGTGGGGTGAGGAATTGTAAGCCAACGGCACGGAAGTCAAACTGACGCCCCATTCACAATAGCGGTCCCAGACACGTTGACAGCATATCCGTCAGGGCTAGGTTAAATTCTCAGTATGACGATTTATTTGGTAATGGTATGCAGTCGTATACTTGTGACGAGTGGAGCATGAGCGCAGAAGGTCGTTGACCACATTATAAAGAAAGCACCGTCCTCGATATGTAAGCAGTTGATAAAGAGCACCACGAAACAGGACGACGCCATGGAGAAGTCAGCAACATCGAGGCACAGCCCGTCGGGGTAGCGTTCCTTATAGCCTACCGGTTAGTGTAATCGGTTGCAACGGCAATCCATTTCCTTCCTGAAGTTGATGTCAGAAATGGCCCAAGAACATCGAGACCATTACATATAAATTGGCCAGTAGGAATGTCGATGGGCTGAAGCTGGCCATTAGACGGAAGCGGGGACGTTTTCCAGCGTGGACATTGATCGCAAACAGCCAACATAGCCGTGTAAAGAGCGGTAAGGCCCGGCCAGAACCGCTTTGGCCCCCTGTCGTACGTGCGTGATACGCCGAGTTGTCCTGCAGAAGCATCATGACGTAGAGCACGTACAGTGGAGCGGAGATGGCTCGGCACGACGAGCAAGAGGTCGGCGCCATCCGGGTGCATAGTGCATCGGTACAGAGTATCTTGAAGCAGCAGGAAGAGGAACAGAGCAGGATCGGAGGGTTCGCTGCAGATGCGGTCGAGTGTTGGCCGCAGAGATGGATGACGGCACTGCTCATCTGCGATGTGTTAAAGTCCGACCAGTAAGAACCGCAATTTCTGCATCGCGGTTGTGGGTGTTGGGAGGATCGGCAGGATGGCAGGACAAGCAGCTAGCCTCTTTATGCAGCTGGCCCGACTTGTAGGCGACATAAATGTGTATTCGTGCAAGCTCCAGGCCCATCGACACAGACGGCCTGTGCTGGTGGTGGTCAAAACTTTATTTAGCGAAGACCAAAAAGAAAAGAAAATTATGATGCCATCCCTCCACGGGTGGCCTTCCGGCTGCCAGTCGTGGCCCCCATGTCATGCTTGGCGGCGACTTCCACTGCCCAGGTCGTAAGCCGTAGTTGAATATATGGACCGCTTGTAGGGCCTTTCAGAGAGGTCAGCCAACACAAGGCGTGGTTGTCTGTAACTAAGCAGCAATTCCTCCCAAATAAATGCGGACGGAATGACATTAGTGCAAGGCACTAACGCTCTGTAACAGATTAGTTACGTTCGGAGGGAGAGAGCAGACGGCTGATGTAGGCCATCACGCGATAGTGCTTGTGCTGGTGTGGCGCTAGCAGAGCGCCAATGCAATGAAATTGACCATCAAAGGCAGAGCAGTGAGGGCCACAAAAAGTGCTGCGAAGGTGCGAGCTTAGTCAAGGGCCCAGGAAAAAATACATATCCTTCCTCAGGAGGGTGATAAAAGGGCATGCCGTGCCGGCGAAGTTCGAGATAAGCCTGCGGAAATATGATCAGAGCCTGGGGAAACTGCGCATAACGCTAGATGAACGGGGAGGGGGGGAACTAGCAAACGGCACGAACTTTGTGGGGTCGCGCTTGATACCAGAAGCAGCAACCATGTGACCGAGGACCCTGCACTTGAAGTTCACTTGGAGACAGGCGCCGTGGCAGACGGCAAAGAGAGCACAAAGGCTGTTGAACGAGGTGTAGAAAACGACAACCTGAACTAAGTAGCACAAGCACGTGGTCCATTTGAAGCCACGAAGGAGCGTGTCCATCATGCACTGGAATGTGATAGGAGCGTTGTAGAGACCAAAGGGCATAACTTTGAATTGGCGCAGGCCATGGGAGGCGACACAGGCAGTTTTCTCACCATCTCGTTCGTCAACGGCATTTAGTCAGTAGCCTGAACTGAGATCAATAGAAGAAAATTAGCTGGCACCACGCAGGCAATCTAGGGCGTCATCAGTTTTCGGAAGCGCCAACTCTCACTTGCTTTGTGACCAATACTACAGGGGGCGGCCAAGAACCGCTAGGAGGCTCTATAATATTGTTCACCGGCATCTTGTCCGACTCTGTCTGGGTGAAATGGTGCTCAGGAAGCGAGGCACGGTAGAGCCTTCTGAGTATGGGGCTGGCAACGTCCGAATTGACGCGATGGGTCACGACAGTAGTTTCGCTCAGAGGACAATTCACTAAATTGAACACGTCCTTGTAGGAAACTAAGACGGTTCAGCGGACGCTGGCGCTGTAAGGTGCCAAATCCGCCGCGATTATTGCTGAAGTGAGGTCAGGGCGTGAAGTGGCCGAGCAAGGAAGTTCATGAAGCCCAGACTGAGGCCCAGCAATGAAAGTATAAATGGCGCATTCAGTCAGATAAAACAGTTAAGCGAATGCGATGGCACAAGGCAGAGAGGCTTACGTTCAGATTCAGAAGGCAGGTGCGGTTACCGATGATGGTCTGGACGGTGCGTGGAAGGATGATCTTACGCTGAAGGACAATGTCCTTGACTAGGCAAGTGAAGAAGGCACTATCAGGAACGGGGGAGAACGGGGACATTGGGATATAGACTGCTGCGTCGCGCGTAAGGCGAGTAAATTTTGTGGCACGTAAACGGGGCGGCTTGGAATCGGTGCTTTATTAGCAGAGCGGCAGGTCGAAACGAAGAAGGCCAATGAGGCGATCAGTTAGCGTCACGTGGGTCGTTACCAGGTAGATCCCGAAGATTGCATCGTGGTGGCAGTGGTCGAGGACAGTGAACAGGAGAGGAGTAATATGACCAGCATGTGATAACACGTGGAATGCACATTCCAACGATGACAGCAGCACTTCCGTCGTCGACTCAAACAGCTGAGGAAATGTCGGGAATCCCAACCTGCGTGACATCACGTCTAAAGGAGGAGCCCAAGGCAGAAACTTGGGTGCCAGTGTCAATAACAGCGGTAACTAGTGCAAAGTTCACGCGGATATCAGGACGATTGCTGCGGCGACGAGAGTCAGGAGAGCATTTTCGGGTTGGGTCGTCAATGCATCGTCACCTCCGAGACCTGCATTAGTTATTTTTCGGACTGAGAGCCAGAAAAGAGTGGAATAGATGAGCGCTCAAGTTGAAGCGAACGGGAGCAGCGGACATAAGGTAAGGTGAGCGGCTGAACCTGTGCGGGGTCGTAGTGTCGTTAGCATGTGAGAATTCATCACGGAAAGACATATGGTGCGCTCCGTGGTGGGCACGACAATAGTAATTACAGCTAGTTCTGTAGCCGGCACGACGATCGCAATTAGACCAAGATGCAGTAGGGGAAAACCAACGGCTCCGGCAGTGGCGCGAATTATGGCCGACACGCGAACAGGTGAAGCAGATTGGCCGATCTTCCTAGGTTCGCCAATCCGCAGTATTACGGTAGCGGCTGCGCGGCGTAATAGTCGGACTCGGTGAAGCAGAAGCAACCATCGGAACGGTTGGTGGTGAACCGGGCGACGCAGAGGGAAGGCCAGAAATGAGGCCGACGTTCGCGAACTCCTGGCGAGCAACGGCCTGGATAAGGGCAATCGTAGCGTTGGCCGGCTGAGGGGCGAATGCGATGGGATTCATAGCCTCCAGTTCTCTGCGTGAAATCCGGGACAAGTTGGCAGAATGGCATGGCTGCTGCAGTGTTGCCAGGTCTTCTCACAAGGATATCGTTACCGTGTCCGGAAGGCAGTCGAAACGGGAGCAATACTGCGGAGTTTGGCTTGTTTAAACTGCCGATATACTTGGAAAACTGAGAGGACCGTTGCCCAGTTTTGCAGAGTAAAATATTAAAAGCATCATCAGCGATCCTCTTCAGGATGTGGCCGTCCTGTCGGTCTCGGACATTGCGCTTCCCACTTTATGACGCAGAGCTTCCTGCATGTAGGAGAGGCATGACTTTGTGGACGACTGAACTCGAGAAACAAGGTCTTTTTTAGCGCCGAACTTGCGACCAATGCGCTTGACTAATAAGCCCCGGAGCTTCTGTTTGCCGGAGTCCTAATTGGTAAGGTCTGCATCATGCGTTTCTAACCAGACGCACGCACTGCCCGCAAAGTAGAAGATCACGTTAAAAACCATAAAGGTAGCGTCCAGGTGGTTATGCTCACCAACGCGCTCATACATGGCGAGCCAGCCTTCGACATCGACGTCATCGGCGCCGTAATTCTGCGCATATCGCGAGGCTGCGCCACGACAATAGTCGGCTCTGGTGGTGCGCCTTGGCCGGAGGTGTGTCGGACGGCATAGTGATAAATCGAAGCTTCGGCCGCTGTGCAAGTTGAGGACGTGGTCGTGATGTAGCACCCCTCACCTCCACCAAATATTATGTGGGTAAGCTAAGCAACACGGTTGACAGGCCGCTTTCAGCGAGCACACTAACTCAAAGACACCCCAATATTAGCTGCAGCGTCCTTATCATCATAAACAGCGCATCGACGGAAGAACGTCATCTTTGCCTCGTGACTGTGTACTCTAACAATATGAACCCACCCCACAGCGGCGCCCTCTCACGTCGTTGCCGGAGCATCGTCCATGGTTCTCCACGGTGGCTGTATTGCAGAGAGAAGGCGTCAAGTCGCAAAATTTACTTTTTCCGCCAGGGCCGAGACCGTGATAGTAATTGAGCAAAGTATGTTAACTTTTTAACCTCCTGTCTACTTCTCTTTCCATGAAGGCTCTCGTGGGAAGCTTTTTTATTACACTTCGTGCGACACTACACCAAGACTTATCTATGTATCACCTCACAGGCTTGTTTCTGGGGGAATGCCACACGTGCCGTCAAAAGGGTTTCACAAGACATACAAGCATATATTGTGAAGAACACTAAGGAACAATGTCCTCTCTTTGCCGGCATATAACATACATAATGCACAATGATTCGGAGCGTTTCATTACCACCTCATACAGGCGTAGAATAAATAACAGCAGGATCAAAAGAGGACATCGGACCCTAAAAAAAGCTGTATGCGGGAAAGAACGAATTACTAGACAAAAGAATGGCCTCTCACTAAGTGCATGGGATGGGCGGAATCAAAGGTGATGAGATGGTTAATATGGCCGGCTTGCCTACCCTCCTGCCAATTCAAGGAGGTGTCATCAGTGTAGACCTCTGCAAGGAATATCTGGGACCGTATTCTATAAGCTGACCATTTTACATTCTTCATTTCGAGGGCATTAGGTCCTCTGTGAATCAGGTATACCCTCGGTTTTCAAGCGTCTGTGGGAAATGGGTGGGTTGCTGACGAACCTCGCCACTCGCTGCATGTCGCAGCCAATGGGAGCCACAGGTCAGGTACAAAAAGTATGGTGGGGCAGCCAGAAAAAGAATGTAAACCAATAGGCCCCTGCCTATGCCACTAAGTATAACAGGCTACAGGTCAGGTACAAGTCAGGTACAGTCTCCTGCTGTTCAGAAAACACTGCGATGCAACACACCAGAAGCTGCCAACGGCTGCATATCGCCGCACTGGTATGATCTGTTCGCCAACTACCCAATGGTCGAGTCGTTTTTCAGAGAGTATTGAAAGGTGGAGGTATATCTGAGTGGCAATTGACAAAGGAGAAAATGGGTGCGAAATGGCAATATAAAATACAGAGCGCGTAGTAGAATATGACGCCTAGTAGAGCGCGCACCCTTCGTGGTCTAGCAGAAAGGAAACACCATTCGGCTGCTGATGCGTTGTTCCGATATGTACTAACTCTTTCCCTACTCTGCTCATCAGTTAAGTGCCCATCTTGATGCACCTCTTGGAAGAGCGGTCTCTTGGTGTGAAACTTTCCGTTTAGTTGGTTGATTTAAAATATCGTGAGCTTGCTGATTGGTGCAGTCAGGACACTTAAGCCATCGTGCACCGAGAGATCGTTCGGCACACATTCCACTGAGCGCTCCATATTTTACAGTAACAAGCTGTGACAGAGAGCTCACCCGCGATTGGCTTCATCAGCAATCCCTAAGAGAAACTCTCGCTGTTTCCAGCCATAAATGGCACATACCCACGCTAGGGGACGAGCGAAAATCAGGAAGCGCCAAAAGTCTAATCAGGTGGAAAAAAGGGGAGGGGGAATGAAGAACACTGTAAAAGGGTAGAATCAAACAGGTGTAGATGATAACAAACGCATTACAGTACCGCCTGATGGTGATATATAAAACTACAAGGTGGTCCGAATTCAGTGTACACAGAAGTAGTACTGTAGAATTTGGCACGGCAACTGTTGCTATTAAGAAAATAAATTTTGAACGGCAGAACAAACAGTCCTGCGTTTACAAGAAAGCACGAGTGCTACTCACACGCCCCTGGACACTTCGCCTTCATTGCTTCTCAGAGCGAGCCTCCCTCACCGCGTGGAGCTCCTTCGGTGTAGCAGACGGTGTAGCAGGTGGGGGACCGTAATAAGAGCACCTGTCAGCATCAGAAAAACGGCGGACTCATAAAGTTTGAGAATAAGCTTCGCCAAAGGCGAAGTGCAGGCGTACTATCGGGGACAAGTCTCCAGGACGCATAATCAGCAACCGACGGCGATGTCTTTCTTATTAGGCTGTGGCACGAGACAACAGTTGAACAGGTTGAAGTCTCACTTAAGCGCTATAATGTGTGGTAGCCAAATGGACTTATTTCTGGAAGACGTTGCAGCTGTGCTCCCAGACGGCTATCCGCGCGTCCTGCAGAACTTACTTTTATCCCCGATTGTACGTCGAGCGGAAGTGCAAGCCGGCTGGCTTCATGCTCAAACCGAATATCCTTGTAAAATTAACGCAGCTTAATATTATCGTGTATGAGTGTCGACGATCCCCAAGCCAGGACCGTCGATGCAGCAACTGTTTGCTAAACATGGCCTAGCCAATGAACAGCGCAAAGTGAAACAGAAGTGGTAAAGCCGCCGCGGGAACAGCTTCTTGCTGAATTCTTCGTGTTAGGCAATACCTTAGCCTTTATAGCATTTTTCTTGTTCTATGAGGCGAATAATGGCAGCCTGTTTAATTGAAAGCAATGTTGAGAGAATGCCTGTGCTGAGCTACACTGCAACAGTGTCATATTGTAAAAAATTGATACGAAGCTAGATATTGAGCATTGTATGCCGGTATACTCAACATGACAATTAGACTTCAAAAATTGCAATAAGAACGTGATAGCGCCAAAAGGAAACGAAGGTTTACATTTCTGTTATAAACAAACTAATCAAAACAAGCAGAGGGTCCAAAACAGCCCAGGAGGTGCCGCTATAACAAACGGGAAATTACGATAATTACTAGAAGCAAACCGAGGAAAAATTCTGCTCTGTACTTTTTACAAAAAGCTTTGCGTCAAAGGGCAGTCAGCCTTACGAGCCCCACTGAAAAATCGCGACGGTCGGACACAGTGTCGATGTAAAGTCCAAAAGTGAACAGTGACTTCCGCTTGATGAAACGGTATTCGAGCAATGACTGCGCCCTTTTTGCTGTTTTCCGGGATTTTGATATTTTTTCTTGAGCCTACCACAAGTGTCTTCTCAGGTCGCAATTCCAGTAATGTTATTGACACAGTACTCTTATGATTTGTCTCTTTCTTCATGGCCTATACCACTGTCGCACTAATTCCTCAGCAGCTGTGGCGCAAAATTTATAAACAGCTGGCCGACCTTTCCGTACCACAGCTGCTCATATTTCAGATGCTCACAACTTTCTTTTCTAACGCAAGCGTGCAGAAGTCGATTGTTCTCGCTTTTTATTGTACTTTTTTAACGTAGCTCGAAGTATTATTATTCATAAATTCAAACTAAGGCATGTCTGAAAATGAGTCATTGCTTGAGAAGGATCTGTGTCTGAGCTTGTTAGTGCAAAGCGCAGAGTGCTCAGCCTTGTGGCGTGTGCTGCTCTCTGCATGTCATTTTTTATGGCTGTTGCTACCGCAGTTTGATCAGACTACCGAAAGAAGCACATAATGCAGACTGCTATTCTCTCTGCAATGCTCGTTCTCATCGCTATGGAATCCTGCGCAAGCAAGTATCATCGTTTGCCCTATACATCTCTGTTTATCCGCATGTATTACGCGACACAGTGTTTAGATATTTGGCAAGCACTGATCATTTGCAACGGTAAGCAACGTCCTAAGAAAATGTTTTCTTAGGTCAAATAATCTGTTCGCCTCAACTTTGAGTTTTACCTTCTTGCTATCACGCACTACCTATTACTCCCTATTACCTTTCTCTAGAGGTGGTAGATTATCCATGCGTTTGAGCTTTATTTACAGGAATCAAAAACGAAACTCTCTTGCTTAGCGCATAACAAAACTACGCCGGAAAAGGAAACCAGGGGAAGGAAAGGATGCGAGAGAAGAGCACGAACTTTCGTTGTGTGCTATATTTTCGAATTAATTAGGTTCATAATGACCACTCCCCATCGCCCCATACCAGAGAGACAACAGAGCCTAATTGAAAAGTGACCGGTATTGATGCATCGTAAAAAAAGCGATCCAGCGCATCTTCCTATAAACAGATTCGGCTAACTGCGAGGGTTAGTGAAATCGAACAGCAACCCCGGCATTCTGTAGGGCATTCTGTTGCAAGGCGACAGATACGATCACTTCCAAATTCCAAGAAACCGTGAGCACTTACAATTATTAGGATGAAACCACGCCTGAAATGCCAAGTCGACACTTCCTCGATTGAGAATACAGCAAAAAGCTGCGACCCACAAATTTCAAAACAACGGTATCGGCACTTGACTGAACGAAGGGATAGGTTCGGTCGCTAAGGGGTGAGAAAATGCAAGCGTCCGCCTGATTATTATACCTGTGATGCAAGGTTCAGTCGCAGGGCTTCCTTGCTGAAAGTAGTAAGCACTGTGTGATCCTCTGAGGTATTGCTCCATCTTCCCCTTGTCTTCGAAGTCTTTTGACTAGGGTCGCGTTCTCTGACGCCGGACTAGTCCATTACAATACCTCCCAGCCAAAAACAAAAAAAGCCATCTTGTCGACTTACGGGGCGGGAAGAACGAGCGGGTCATAGTACAGTGTTAGGTGTTCAACGTGCACACTTTCACTGCCGCGGCGATGCTTGTGCGAAGAAGACGCAACGGGTTCTACAATATAGTTCACTGGGAAGGTTTGTTGAACAACACGGTAAAGGTCATTGTAGCGGAAAAGAAGCTTCGCTGATAAACCAGGAGTGATGCAGGGGACCTAGAACCAAATGAGAGAGTCAGGAGCATGCGATGGGTATGCATACGAGCATGAGTGGGTTGGCGGCCGTGTGTTTGGTGCCACTGGTGCTGAGTGATGAATGACCGGTCAAGCTGGCGGCACTCCTCGCCGTACAAATGGGCTGCGGAAAAGGGATTAGTTTCAGAAGAGTCAGGACTGTGGCGAAGAATTGTGTCAATAGCAGACGTGCGCTCGGGGCTATAAAAAAAGAAAAAAAGAGATAAGCTTGTCGTAGTCTACGTAGACGTATTATAGGCACTCTTGACAAAGTGTATCACTTAGACTTCGTCCCAGTTGGAGAAAGCAGAGTCAACGTACATGATGAGCATGTCGCTGAGAGTGCGATTGAAATGGTCGGTAATGCCATTAGTTTGAGGGTAGTACGCTGTAGTGGATCGATGAACTATGTTGCATTTCTTAAGCAGGGATTCAACGGCATTCGAAAGAAAGAAACCCCTCGCGGTCAGTCAGAGGCTCTTGAGGGGCGCCGTGGCGCAGAACCAAATGGTGAATGATGAACGACGCAACAACGTCGTCGGAGGCAGAGGGCAGGCTCCCGCGTCAGATGGTCTACGATCACCCAGCGATTGTTAGCAGCAGTGGTCGGAAGGGGGCCATTGAGATCAATTCCGGCAAGGTTGAAGGACCGACCAGGGCAAGGCAACGGCTGCAGTAGGGCGATTGGGTGGCTAGGAAGGGTTTTATGGCATTGGCACGTGGGACATCAGCGGATGAAATGACGAACAAAATGGTAGATAATGAGCCAAAATAACCCTAGACGGAGGC
>JARKHS020027311.1:0-41548 GCA_030143305.2 Amblyomma americanum | reverse complement strand
CCTCTTGAACACCACGGCTTCCGAGACTGAAACGAAGTACGCGTGCACGCCTTGGAGACCAAGAGTGCAGCAGATCACTGAAGAATGCACTCGATGGAAATACTTACGGGGCAGTGATAACGAAGTAAGGCGTACGATCTAGAACTTCATGCTGTTCGCAAAAATTCTTTTGACGCTGGAAGTATCGCGCGAAGCATAACGCAATGCCGGTGTTTTTTTCGCTAAACATTGCACATGTCGTCTATCACTGCATGTTTTCATGCAGAACTAAGCACATTTCAAACGCCAGCGTGCGCTGCTGACATCGAATGGCGAAAACAAAATTCGCCACCATCATTAGCTACGCAGGCTGAGTTGTTTATCATAATGTGCAAGTGTGACAAAGAATAAGGAGGGATGCGTAAGAACGTTTACCATTCATCATTGTTTATGTGTTCTCCTGTTAGGTTCCATACGTCCCAATGGTATAGCTGATATCAGTCTGTCAACATGACGCAAGCACATTGGTTACACGCCAGAAATAGACAATCAAGAGAAGCTTAACTGCACGGTTCATCCATCTGTGAAACTTTTTGTTGACTACCCGCCCCCCCCCCCCCCAAAAAAAAAAAAAAATCTAAAGAGACATTATGGCACTGAATTAAGTCGTCGTTCACATTCGCTGAATGCACAACTTGCCACAGATCTGCAACAGTATAGGCCGATTCCACTCGTGCCTTTTGTACTGTCATTATCTTTTCCAACAAGATGTGCATCCTCAATCAAAGCCACGGCAGTGAGCTTTTTATATTCCGTATATGCTCAGCGACATCTTTTGGACCGAGGAGAGAAATGAGTGTATACCTCTTCATCGCACAATTGAACATTTAGATACTGTGCGTCGACATTTATATGAACAGCGATAGATGACCCAGTCTAAACGTACTTCTTATCGCTCCTCGTTTGTCGTTTTGGACGAGGCTGTAATATGACTGCGTTTCGTTATCGTTTCGTGGTAAATGTTAATCCGTGAGGTAAAGCTCTGATTGCCGCTCATTGGGTTACCTTGCTTCCAGGGGCTCCAGGACTTTTTTAATGGGGGGGGGGGGGGGGCGCAAGACTTCGATTTTATTTTGTTATTGATTTATTTAATGCTCACTTACATAATAAATTTTATATTATGATTATTTTTTATTGTCTAATGTTCAAAGGTTGATGCAAACTGTCACGTTTTGGTGACGACACTCCAGCAGTCAGGAAGACAACGAAAAGGCTTCAAAAAGGAACTGTTTAAAGGGCTGACTCCGCCTACTAAGAATGACTCGGCGGCGGCAATAGTCACAAGCGCCCTGGGCAGTCGTCGAACTGAAATAATGACTGCAGTTCTTGGCCGCGCTCAATTTTAAAGCTGGCAAGGAACCTTCGAGATAAAGAACCAACAGCCACTACAACAATATGGAAAAATGTGGAAGCATTTGCACGTGGGAACGATCAATGGAGAAAAGTCTGGTTGCATCTAGCATTACAAAACTAAATGATAAAACTGTGTGTCGGCGCTTTTGAATGGGAACGATCAAACGGTGCAAAGATTCACGGTAATATAAAACGAACTGAAATGGGCAGCTTTATATATGTGCGGACGAGGAGTGATCAATTGCAATAAAAAAGTTTGTGCATAGTTTGTTCAAATTCTGCTAATCATGATCTGCACACGGGTCAGGGAGTCGACTTCTTTTATGGCATGACTGGTTAAGGTTACTCATATAAGGAATGCTTTAAAACTTGCTACGAATTAAGCCAAGTAGCTCAGCTCCACTGTGCTCTGCATTAAGAGAGTCCTAGAACTGAAGTGTTTCAATTGTCAGAAATCTGATCCAAGCAAGCAATTGGATACCGTGGGGGGGGGGAGGCGCTGCCCCTTTTGGAAAAATGTTGATGGGGCGGCCCGCCCACCTTGCCTCCCCCCCCCGTTCCGGGGTTCCGCATAGGCAGAAAATTTTCCTCGTCGCGTCGCAGATATAAAGAGCCCGCCCGCATAACTAGACTGCTAGTGATTTATACTCATGTAGCGTCTAAATATTGTTTTCTTCTGAGTGTCAGACGTTTTTTCAGTCTTTCATCTAGAGCACTGCCCTCTCATAAACTCGAAAGACTTTTCTGAAGATGGTCGCAAACGTTATAATTCAGCGCCTAAATAATGTGATCAAATGGCCAATATTCGCATGCTATGTTTCGCCTTTCAGAGCGCTATATTCCTGCAACACAGCTTTACGTTGTCAAGTGCGTCTTAGTGAAACTCTCTCTGTTCGTATATTTTATTCTGTCGCAATAAAATACATACTCGGCGTTCAGCGAGTAATTAAGTTATACCTGAGTAAAGTAGGCACCTATAAATTGACTTTTATGCATCTCTGAATGCGTGCAAATTCGCTGCTGGGGACTGCAGCGAACTGATACGGAGCGCACAAACAGCCGCCAAGCCATCCGCGAGCATGCAGACCCCTGCAGTGATCAATAATTTCAATTATGATTTAGTCCGCGGTGCATTAACTAAATAAATAAATCGCGGATCAGCCCTTATCAAAGAACAAGCAAAGCCATGATTGAGTGTGAGCAATCCCGCGAGGTGGGATCAATATTTTAATTGCAGCGAGATCCTCTGTACTGCTACAGTGCACTGATAACAAAGATCTGCATAATGAATTGTCAAGCACAAGCTCCATAATGGCAGCATTGCTAAGCGTGCATCTTCAAAAGGCACTTAAAAGCAACTGCCTCAAATGAGTGCTTGCGTACGCAGTCGTGCCATTCGAAAACGACACTCAAGTATTGAGTGAGGTTTATTTTCAGCAGGCATTAAATCGCTTATGCACAGCCGACTTAATCTATTAGAAGGAGTTTTTATTTGTGCCTGCTTTCATACTATATATTTATCGTGAAAGTGCATTGTTATATTCCAAAAGTCTCAGTGTTATTAAGTGCTTGATATCTGAAGAGACCATTAAACTTTCATTGAGAAGTAGATTATAATTTAGCGTCGCATAATGGTGCACGTGCTTTGCGTCGTCAGGAAACGCGAGATTAGAACGACTGTTAATAGGCAGTAGAAAGTTACTGCCTCAAATGGAAATGGATAGGGATGTTAATGGCCCTGGTGGGACAAAAAAAAAAAAAGAGGGCCGGGGGAGGGGGCAGGAGCAAGACCTTTCTTTGAAAAGAATTAACAGCCAATAGCATAACCGGAAGCTTGGTTCCCCAATGGGAATGTCGCTTTGGCAACGGTGTGTTAGTTCTATACATTTGGTGCACATCGCTGCGATGTTATGACGACGGTAATGATAATATTAATGGTATAATATTAAAAATGCATGGCGCGGAAGCAATGGAAAGTTCGACAAAGTATTTTAATAACAAATGTCATTCATTTTTGCCACATGCAAAATTCGATGGCTGTCATTGGAAATTAATTTCTTGACTGAACGGTTTTCGGGAAAGTTCGTTTGATTTTCATCGTGAAACTGATGCAGTAGAGCATCAGCAACGTGTGCAGAAAGGCGGAATTTTACTGGAAAATGGAGGGAATTAAAGTAGCATTACGCTTTTGACATTATTGAACAGATAATTTTGCTGTTATTTAAGGTAAATGCCTCAGGGTATTGGACGCGGTGCTTTGCCTTCCACATACCCTGGAGCTTATCTTTTTTTTTTTTTTTTCTGCCGGAAGAGTTCTCGTTACTTTCATTTCTGTTGTCAGTATATCGACAATGAAGCGAAAAGCCACCCTTCAAACAATAATTCAACGAATTCATTTTAATGAATCGTTGTTTTTTTTTTTTCGTTTCCTTCTCGTGTAAAAGCGATTCGGTTAGATACGTTAGGTATCGTCTTTTATACTCCTTCAGATTAACCATCGTGGTGGATATGTTGGAAACGAGGGTGGCAAGAGGGGGGGGGGGGGGGGAGGGGTATGGCGATGGACAGAGTATCGATGATCACCTCGTATTGAACCGGCACTGATACATTAGTGTATACTTCCTTCAAACCATCATCGGCTCACTGCCGTGGCCAGTAAGGTCAAGGTTTGCAGGCCACCCTATTGTTTTATATCTTTGAGCTCCGAGCAGCCCATCAATGCTTTGATCATGCATGATTTATCTGACTGACTGTCGGGACATTGCAGTGCCATAAGCTTAAATAAGTACTTTATTCCGATGTGACTTATAGAATACAAATATGCTGCTTGAACTTTTGGCACATGTCTTATGACTCATGTCATTCCCAAACAGCTTTACTTTTCGCCACATACACGTATGATAATTTGCAAATCATCGCCTGCTTTTTATTTTTCGCAGTTAGGAAAAAACAAATATTACGCGATTAGTGCGTACCGTCCTGGAATCATCCCCTGTCGATATGAAAGTGTCAGCTGAAGCGAAGCACAGTAAAATTTTATTTTCACGCAGAGCTCAAAATGACGAATTTTCCCTGACTGAAACGGTGCAAAATGAGATAATGTACGGGGGAAAAATTATCTTGTCGAAATGAGCTTGGTAGCTTACAGACGGGAATGTATAGTGAGACTGAATAGAGCTTGCTCCATCGTCACAATTTTCTGAACAAGTAGCCGTTCTTGCCCGTGAGAAAAAAGTGCGCTGCCTATAGATCCCAAATGAACTTTGTGGAGTTTCTGCCTTTTACATTTTCCTCACTCTCTTTACTTTCCTCTGGTCACCTTTAAGAACACCAAAAAGCTTGCCTGCACCGCAGTGCTGCTTGATGTTCTCTGTGTAAAACTTCATTTCTTCGCGCAGATCTGCGATCGTTGTTTTCTTTCTGTACGTTCAGACCATACTACATATATACATAGCATGCAAACAACGACAGAGCTTTGAAGAAAGCAATAAAGCCATTCTTTCTTTATGGGACCTGGAGACCAGCGCGATGTTACATTTTTCCTCATCTGTTATAACAGGTTATGACAAACTATAACAAATAGCGGATTGTTTAAAACAAATACTTACTTTTATCTAACACGCGTGATCGTTGATCGTGCCGCAAAGTACTCCGGATGGGTGGCGGGGAGAAAAATAGCCTTCTGTGTCGCTTTCTCGTTGACCAAAGCTGACACCGCAGCTTTTTTCCTATACTTGGGAAATGCCACCCTTTGCTCTAAACAGAAAGGAGTAAAAATGGAGTAAACTGTCCTTTAGCGCACCCCCTTTTATACAAGAGAGGGCGCTAGAGAACAGCTTACTCCCTTTTTTACTCCAATACAGGCGTATTTGTGTTTAGATTGTTGTCAGCCTTGAGATCATCGCATAAAATGCATGACGGATAATGTGAGCTAAATAGCTAACCAATTTTATTTTACTGTTAAAAGGAAGGTAGCGCTAAGTAAAAAAAATATGCCCGTGGTTTAGCTCTGGTGAAACCTGCAGGGACGCGATAGTTGCAGTTGGCCGAGTGGAACTCGCTCAGTCGAATTGCAAAGTCAGTCTTTCGCCGCTGCGTTTCGCTGGCCCTTCCTTCTTCATCTTCGTCACCGGACGTGGATTCACTCTCTCCCCCTCTCCACTCCTCCCCCACTCGGTTTCGCCGGCGCGCCGAGCCGCAGGCAGCTGCCACGGTGGCCACGGCGCCGCCACGCTGAAGGCTCGAAATGCTAGCATAATGTAGGCGCGCGGCGCGCACACCAGCTGCGTGCTCTGACGTCACTCCGCGCATGCGCGCAACTGACGAGGTGGACGGCATCTGCTCCGCCCTCGGCGCAGCAGCGAGGCGCGCGGCGCGCACACCAGCTGCGGGCTATGACGTCACACCGCGCATGCGCACAGCTGGCGGAGCGGTGGTGCTACGGCTCAGCGCGCAGCCACGCTGACATCGCGAAGTGGCTGGCGTAGTGTAGCTATCGCTACAAAAAATGTCACGCATTTTCCCATGTCGCGTTTTGCCCCTCCGAGTGGCTCTGTTGAAAGAAAATGACGTGAATACAAACGTGATCCCTAAATATTATGTAAAATATAGCGTGAGACAAAGATGTGATACATCGGAAAAAGGAGAGAGCCGTTGTCACGTACTGATGTGCGTACGTCATACTACCTAATTTTTGCACTGTCGCCCAGCAAGTAAACTTGGGAGCAAGGTTAACTGAGCCATATTGTGGAACAAGACGTAACTGAATGCTTCCTTTCAGCTATAGTTGTTCACGCCGCATAAAACAGAATATCTGTTCTCTCTTGCTTCTCTGTGAGGAAGTGACAAATAGTTAAAAATAATATGAAGAAAACTACGCTTATAAAAATAGTCTATAGACTGTCTATACAATTCTTATAGACTTATCCTGTAGATATTTTTTGACTATAAATAGTCTGTAGACTGTCCATTGAAAAATTCTACTAAAAGTGTATGGCCATAAATCTATACATTGTCCATAGGACCTCTATAGAATTTTTCACTTCGGTCCCAATATTCCGAAGGGGGCAGAGCCCCCCCCCCCCCACCCCCCCCCCCTATTTTCCAATTACTTGCACTTGGATAAGATTTCTGACAATTCAAACACTTCAGTTCTAGGGCTCTTTCAATGCAAAGCACAGTGAGGCTGAGCTACTTGGATTCGTAGCCAGTTGTAAAGCATTTCGTATATGAGTAACCCAAACCAGTCATGTCACAACAGAAGTCGACTGTCCGACCCGTGTACATGATCATGATTACCAGTTTAAAAAAACTGTTCACAAACTTTTTTAATGCAGTTGATCACACTCCTCGTGAGTGAAGCTGCCCATTGCAGTTCGTTTTATATTGCCGTGAATCTCTGCACCGTTTGTTCGTTCGCACTCAAAACCGCTGGCACACGGCTTTATCATTGTGTTTTCTAATGCCAGATGTGGCCAGACTTATCTCCACTGATCGTGGCCATGTGCAAATGCTTCCACATTTTTCCAGTTGTCTTTTGTTTGTTTTGTTTGTTTTTTATCTCGAAGGTTCCTTGCCATGCAGCTTTAAATTGAGCGCGGCCAAGAACTGCGGGCATTCAGTTCGATGACCGCCTAGCGTGCTTGTGACTATGCCGAGTAATTCAGTTCTTAGTGGGCGGGAGTCAGCCCTTTAAACAGTTTCTTTTGGAAGCCTCTTCGTTGTCTTCCTGACTGCTGGAGCGTCGCCACCACACCGTGACCGTTTTCATCAACCTTGAACACTGAAAAATAAAATAATAAAAATATAAAATTTTACGTAAATGAGTATTAAATGAATAAGTAACGAAATAATGTCGAAGTCTTGCCCCCCCCCCCACTCAAAAGAAAAAAAATTCCCGAGTCCCTGGCGGGGAATGGCCACTATAAGTGCTAGCGCACTAATAAACAAGGATGGTTGCAGTACATCTGGCAGGCACTCTGAAGGCGTGAACAGCTGCTTACCGGCCTCGGAAGAAAAGCAAGAGTGGGCAGCAGTTTTATGTCAGTCCTGAACTACGTCGGGCCGGAAGGCGCGCGGGAAGGTTTTTGAAATTAAGTACAGCGCAGAGACCTACGGGATGGAAAATGATGGGCAAACGCGGAGACACAGAGAGAGAGAGAGAGACGCGAGTTAGAGAGAGAGAAAAAAATAACTCTGTGCATGATATCCTGAAGGAAGTCAAAAGCAGGAAGTGGACATTGGGCCGGACATATTATGTGTGTTGAACAGATAACTAGTGGCTCGTTATGATAACGTAACGGATACCGAGGGAAGAAAAACGCACACCCAGCGGCAGCACAGAATGTACTAGTGAGGAGATGATATTAGGACATTTTCTGGAGCGGGGGAAAGGGGGGGGGGGGATAGGGTACTAGTCAGGGCTAATTGGAGATAAATGGGAGAGACCTTCGTCTGGCAGTGAGTGAAACCAGCAGTAATGAGTTTACCCAAAGCCAAGTAAAACCCTATATATTTTGAGATAAGTTTCTGGGCGTTGTCCACACGTCCGTAACGACCAAGTACAGAAGACGGGCAAAGTCACAGATGTTTAATGAAAAACTCAAGAATGAAGGCTGCGATGGTTTGATCATCTGATGAGGAGGGGCGACGAATGCATTGTAAAGAAGGTGATGAAACGAAGTAGGTGGGAAGAGGCCTATATAACGGACAGCCCACGAAGAGACGTCAAGACGATTTGGAGGAAGATCTAAGGTTGAAACAGCTCAAAGGGGAATCGGTGAATGATATAGGCTGAAGTGGAGAGGCCTCATCAATGATAGCGGCGTAATCGGACTAAGCTGTAAGAGAATGGTTTTGATGGTTTATGGGGTTTAACGTTCCAAAGCGACTCAGGCTACCAGGGACGTCGTAGTGGGGAGCTCCGGTTAATTTCGACTACTTGTGGTTCTTTAACGTGCGCTGACATCGCACAGTACACGGTCTTCTAGCATTTTCGCCTCCATCGAAATGCGACCGCCGCGGCCGGGATCGAACCCGAGTCTTTCTGGTCAGCAGCCGATCGAGCACCATAACCAATGAGCCACCGCGGCGGCAAGTGTATAAAGAAAAGAAAAACGTTCACATGCGTGAAACAGTGCGTTTAGTTCCTGTTCTTCTAATGCTTATAACGTGTATAACACATGTGCGTTATACCAGTTCAGATTTCATCATTTCCATGTGGAATTTGCCTGAATGGCGTACAGCCAACTAGCGAACACGTTCTTGTCTACATTAATGAGTTTGCTATATGTGACACACTCTCTCTTTGTGAAGCCTATCCAACAACTTATAGCAGTTTTGCTGCATAGATACCGACACTGTACAAACAACGTTTGCGGGTGGACATTTTATTGCGCTGTCGGGGTTACTTGGAAGCAACTATGGCGGTGTGATCGAGGGTGTCGAGTTTTGGAAAAGCGTGGCGGAATGATACGTACAGCAAAAACTCGCAAGTATGCTTAAAGGGACCATGGTGACAAGTAGTCTATAGAGATAGGGTATACCGCGGAGCTATTATAGGCTAAAAAAAAAAACAAAACAGAGGTGACACTCTCACCGGCCGATTTTGCAAGTAAAATGAATGCGTCAATGCCGATTTTCTTTCGCGGATCCCAGAGGCTATAATTCACCGCCATTCGCTTCAAAACGGTTCCAATGAGTTTGAATCGACTTTCAGGAAGATTTTTAAATCCAATTTTGTAGGCGACGAATGCGCCTTTCGCAGCCACAGCCAAACGTTAACACTACCAGAAAGAACCAAAGGGTCGATTTTTGCTGGGACCAATAATTGGACAGAGATTTAACGAGTACCTAAATTACTTCCCTGGATTAAAGCTTAGCGCCTGGGCCCATTGCTTTCATGTCATACTCTTCTGTTTCTTTTTTGAATACGCTACTTCCCTTTGTTTTGTAGCGTTCCGTTCCTGCTACTTAACGGGAAACAAGCGCTTATGAACAATAACACGGGAAATCTGCACAGAGCACAGCGCTGTGCAGAACATCTGGACCTGTGTCAACTGCAGCTCTGACGGATTTTTCCCATGGCGAGCATCACGCAAAAAATTAATCTCGGAAGGCCTTAAATGAAGCATATTCATGCGCACTGTTTTAAATTCGCATGCAGTGTTTATTCAGGCAATTTGAAAGTCACCTGTTGCAGACGGCTTAATATTTAGTTTAAAGGAAACCAGCAGTGCAACGGACGGGAAGCTAATAAGCGGCACATTAAGTGAGCTCTCTGTCCATTCCGAAAGTAAAAATAAAAGAAAGGAAGTGCCGTTTCCTTGTCACCACATACTAAAATTAGCACGAACAACCACAGAACGGATAAAAGGCCATTGGAATTTAATGAAATCGAAAGCAGGCAATTCAACTGATCTTTTCTTTACTTCTTTTTATTCAGCTTCCTTCTGTGTCCTTTCATCGTCATTTCGTTTCTACTCGTTCTCATTCTGTCGTTATATTTTTAATAGCAAAGATATTTGAGCGTTTAACTTCAGGCGGTCTCGTTGACGTTCTTTTTACTATCTTTATACAGGTGGTTCTCGTTGCCAGAGAAACGTTTCTTGCATGGCTAGTTTTCATATAGTTCGTTGCGGCGTGCACAACGCTGAGCTTGGGATAAATCACGCTCGGCGCCTCGCAGCAGAGAACAGTGTCGCCGCTCTTGTCGGGGTACCGCGTGAGAAGCAGTAATTAGCGCGCCTCATCCGCGGCGAGTTCGAGGAATCGCGGGGGTCGCGCGCTTCACGCGGAAGCGTCGCCTCGGGTTTCGTCTCAATTCGACCGAAGGCGAACGGACCGCGGCGGCCTGCACTGCGCATGCGCGACCTCGTTGATGGAAGATCCGAGGGTTCTCTCTCTCTCTCTCCGTGGTTGCGTAGGACGCGGAGGCTCGCTGCAGCTTCTCACGGGCCATTGTGTTTTAAGCGAACGTTGCGCACTCGCCCTGTTTGTGCTTCACCCTCGGTATATTGTACGGGACGGGGGTCAATTTTCGTGTCAGTGGACGGTATTGTAAGCTGTGTAAACGGGAAACAGCATGTGAAGGTTCGCGTGCGCACACTTGGCGTTTGTGCGCGCGCGTTTCGCGTCATATTTTCCAGTGTGTTCTTACAGGAAGGGAGCGGTACAAGCAGAAAAATAAATGGGAGGAAATATGTGTACAAAGGAGCAATCCGTCTAGCATGAAGGTTGTTTGGTGGAATTACGCGCATTCTATAGCAGAGCAGTTGCCTTTTATTGTTTCCGCGAAGCAGTCATATCTTAACGCGAGAGCGTTGAGTAGGCTCCCGTTCAGAGGAGAATCAGCGCCTTCCATGCGGGAAACTGCGGATTGGTCGAAAAGGTAGTGACGTCACACGTGGAGTGACAGATTTCAAAGTAATTCGCATAAATTGACCCGCCGTGGTGGCTCAGTGGTTAGGACGCTCGGCTACTGATCCACAGTTCCCGGGTTCGAACCCGACCGCGGCGGCTGCGTTTTTATGGAGGAAAAACGCTAAGGCGCCCGTGTGCTGTGCGATGTCAGTGCACGTTAAAGATCACCAGGTGGTCAAAATTATTCCGGAGCCCTCCACTACAGCACCTCTTTCTTCATTTCTTCTTTCACTTTTTCCTTTATCCCTTCCCTTACGGCGTGGTTCAGGTGTCCGCCGATATATGAGACAGATACTGCGCCATTTCCTTTCCCCAAAAACCAATTATTATTATTAATTCGCATAAATTGTGAATATAAGGTCGTAACATGGCCAGGACTTCTTTATGACATGTAATAACAAAAATCGAATTAATCTCACAGAAAAGAAAATTGGGGTGAGATGGGAATCGAACCCGTGCCCCTTGGATACCGAGTCAGACATGCGACTACTAGGCCACCAGGCACCTTATTCGTTCAACTTGTTTCAAGAGAGGCCTTGTGTGCCTTATCCGACAGTGACCGTGTCTGCGAAGTGATATGCAAAAATGACATCGAGCAGTTGAAGGGAGCCATCAGCACTATCTCGTTATGCCCTTAAGGCGGAACTCATGTGTCCCCCGAATTTTTTCGTTCATTGAAAGGAGAAATGGCGGGCGTGAACGGTACATGTCAGAACACCACCTTTCTGCTATGTTCAGTTAGTGCGATGAGCTGTATAAATTTAAGAAGGGGGTGGGGCGGTTCCCTCCTCCCACCGCTTGCGAGAAGTTTCGCATAGGAATACAATAGTACTGAGGAAAATTTTTTGCACACAAGAAAGCCGAAGAAATACATGGCTCAGGCGTACCAATCCCGAGCAAGAATCTTGTCTTGTGCATTGTGTTGTCCAACCCCGAGCAAGAACCTTGGCTTGTCTTGTGCTCCGAACTAACCTGAGCTTACCCGAGTAAGCTCGGCTTAGTTCGGAGGAGCAGCATGGGTCGCACAAACCCTACCGGTGGCTGTGACAGAAACAGCCACCTATCATTGCAGTGGCGCATCGCTTAACCCCTGCCCCACTGCGCTAGTAGTCATATGAGGACTCGCCACGATCTGTGAATGTTAAGCAGAGAATGACCAACTCTGCATGTATGGGCATTAGCCCACTAAGACCCTTAAGACGGAGCTTAAGTGTCCAATGCTTTCGCGTGTGTACTATGTTCAACGATGTTGAACCCGTACCACTTTTTTTTATCCCTTCTTTTTTTTCCCTTCGAGCAAGGTAGCCAACCAAAATCCTCCTCCTCATAACCTCTCCGCCTTTTCTTTTGCTCTCTCTCTCTCTCTCTCTCTCTCTCTCTCTCTCTCTCTCTCTCTCTCTCTCTCTCTCGGCTCAGTTCGAGCTTCAATATGTTGTGCAGAGGCACCATTCACGAGGACCGGGTACTATGTTGTAAGCTTGGCGCGGTCTCGTCCTGCTATCTTCAGCCATCACTTACCTCATGACGAGGTCTAATACATGCATCAAGCGAACAGTTTGACTCTTGCCGAAGTCACGCACTCGCTGTGGCTGAACTATTTGCAGCGCGGAATGATGACGTCACTCCTCGAGACTGTTCCACGTACCCATGCATGTGCGGACTGGTGGACCTCTCCATCAGTCGCATACATCACAGCCACTTCAGGATGCCAGTTCAAGATGTACAGCCCCCGTAAAACGTATAGTGCCATGGCCCTACGTGGCCTGGACACATGCGCGTAATGTGAGGGCTGTGCGGTGGCCCTGAGACCTTGCACGGTCCAAACTCGCTTGCTTAATAAAGTTTTCCATCCATCCTAAGGGGTTTGCTTCTGAGCAGTTTAGCGCGGCTACCTAGCACATCTAACAGTACAAAGCTTGCGAGGATTGAGGACGCGATGCATTTCTCTTTCGAGAGGTTACGGTGGCTGAGGGATGCATAACGAGACATCCAGCAGGCCTCACAAGCAAACATCTTGGGCCGTATACTTTTGACGGGGGATGTGCATCACAGTCAGTCATGGTACATCTCCATCAGCTCCGCCCACTTAAGCTCCTCCTTAAGCGTGCGACGTGATATCATAGTGGGTTAATTTTCATATGTGCAGAATGTCATTCTCTACTTTACATCCGTAGATCCCCGGGAGTCGTCATACCTCTCCTGGCGCAGTGGTGCAGCGGTTAAGCGGTGCGCCACTGCCCTGCGATGGCAGGTGATCCCAGCGGTGGGCCTGTAGCCCAGTATGCTGTTCCCGAGCGACCAATCATCCATTTAACTGCCGACAACGCCGACGCCGACGCTGGATTTTCTGGCTAACGGGGCCTTTAACGCTATCGCATTAATGTTAATATACTATAGGAAGCTTTTAACTGGAACATCAAAGCCATATTAACGCAACACTTTGCGTTGAAGTATCAATAATGCTATATGTACAATAGATATATATATATATATATATATATATATATATATATATATATATATATATATATATATATATATATATATATATATATATATATATATATATATATATCGGTCATGAAAATATGCGAGTTGCATTGCGCTGCTCCCTGTCATTCTCCGAACGCGCGCATCCTCCTCTCTCGCAAATCTTGTGGGTGGTGCCCTCTGTCCATCGTTCCCCAACTGGAAGGCGGGAAACGTTGGCAAGCTGTTTTCTGTCCCCTGACCTTCACCGCTTCACTGATCTTTGCACCACTTATTGTTTCGATGAAAAAAAAAAAGGAAATCATGCAAGGTCCGTTTTGCGCAAGTGACCGCATTGTTATATATCAGCCACAAACACGCGTGGCCTATAAGCAGACCGCACAGAGAAGATGGTGGAGGAAATCTCGGCGGAAGGGTGCATCTTCATACCGTGGCCACGCACTCGCGCCTGCATGTCCACGCACAGACACTGAGAGACACGAGGAAGCGAGCGACGCCACGCTCTAATGGGTTCCTAGAACACCGCGAAATCAAGCGCCTCTTCATGGTGGCGGTCTGCGCCACAAGGCGGGCGACTCTCAAAGCCTCCTCTTTCACGCGGCCCGGCACGTCTAGACGGACGCCGCGGCGGCGATTAGTTATGTGGATTACGAGTGCCAATGGTATAGCGCGCATTCATGCGTACAAACGTACACACTGGTGGCGCTCTAAATACGGCCCGCATAGCGCGCGCGCTCTGTGCAGTCGCGGTATGCGTGACACGTTCCTCTCAGTACGCCGGGGTTATTAAACCCAGTCTGCGCGCTTCACTATGTGGTATGGTGCGTCGCGTGCTCGCGTGCATACGTTGCAGAGAGATGGTGCATTGTGCCCGTTTATAGCTGCTGACCATGCATGTGACCCTCCTATATACAGACGCCATATCTTTGCTGTTCATTGCCATGGACTTGTAGAGATACTTCTTTCTTATTCTCTCTCTCTCTCTCTTTCTATTCGTTGAGGAATGAGAGCACATCGGTAGGAGAAGGCGGAGAGGATGAATTCGGAGTACTCACGCGTCTTGAGGAGTTAGTTTAAGTTGCCCGCGTGTGCGTATATGCGTATTTGGCGCAATAGAAAAATTTGAGGTGTTCAGGTTTGGTTCAGTCTACTTCTTAATTTATTCCACAGAGCCGCTCCACTTGCAGAGTGCGTTGCGGGAAACCAACACCGACAAAGCGAGATGATGCCTCTTTCTACTTCTTAATCACCGGGATATAATCTTAGATAAGCGCCCATAAATTAAAGGATTGGTTTAAAAAAAAACAGTGAAAGACACTCGCACACCCGGTCTCGTATTGCTAGGAATGGGATCTGCATTGCAGCGGGTTGAACTGTTAAACCATGGCAGATGGAAAAAGATACACGGAATGTACGTCCGTAGCTCTCACGCTATACGATAGATGTCGCGCGTCACGTTGTGTGCGTGCGTGCGTATTGTGAAACCCTTTCACGGTATACACTGAGTCAATCGCGACCTCCTGCGGAGACGATTTAAGCGGGTTCGGGGATGCTTTTTCATTTGCACCTGTCTTGAACTCTTTCCCCCGCTTTACGAGGAAAGAAATAACAAACAAAAGCCTATATTGCGCCGTTTCTATACAGATTGAGAGGGGTCGTGGCAAAGTAGGCTTACTGGTGACTCTATCCAGGAATTCATTTTGACCTGCATGAAGGAGTTCCCTGATCGAATCATGAAAGAAACGGATTAGCAGCTTGGCGGGCTATATGGCTTTTGGTTTCTTTGAAAATATATATGGTCTGTACTATAGGGAGAACGATAAGAAGAGTCAACAACGACAGAAAAAAAAAACGGGCCTAACTCCACATGATACCGCAGGTTTTTTATGGTGCTCCGGACGCCTCTGGAGGTGAAGAGGCTTATCGATTTGCCGTCTCATATGCGCAGTCTGTCATTCAGCTATCGTGCATGTTCTGAAGCGGTGACTTAATTTGGGCGTCCTGCAGCAGCTCAGCGTGTGCGATATCTTTGCTATCGGGACAGTGCGCGTAACATCGGCAAGGGCCCAAAAGAAGCAAGATCGCACGCATCATATGCCCGAAATGCACGGGTCGCTTTGACAAATTTATCAAGAGCCGCAGATCTAGAGCTTGCACACAGAAGTCGCATTGACGCTTTTAACACGGAAAGCTTACAAGCACCGCGTTGTAATATCACGCAGGAAACCGATATCTTCTCTGGTCAATTCGAAACAGTGCATACCGCATTGATACCGTAACGAAGGCAGCTGAACGTGATCTGATGAAGTGATATAAAGGCCTAAGAAAGAAAGAACGAGAGAAGGAAATAAAGAAAGAAGGCAAGAGAGAAGGAAAGAAAGAACTAAATTCAAAGGCGTGCCTGAATACCATATTTCTCTACTGAAGGTCGCACGAAACAGCCGCACATGTGCACTACGTTTTCTTTTTTCGTGAACCTTTTGTTCTTCCCTTCTCTTAGCCAAAACAGAAGAGCTGTGTCTGGTACAGCCCGTTTTTTCAGAGGCTTCATAAAGAAGCGATGCGAAACTATATAGATAGAAACAGTATACAACACATATATGTGTTGTTTCATTTGCGAAGAATAGACATATGTCTGCAGCACTGACGTGTTATCAGTGGTTGTTGTGATATCAGCAGAGCCAAGCTTTTATGACACTGTTTTGGACGCTCCCTGCCTTTGAGACCATTTTGTTTTTTTTTAATTTTCAGCATCGCAAAAGGTGCACTGCGAAGTTGCAGCGATGATAACAATCCAACGAGCCGTATACGCGGCGTAAGAGCGTATAGCTCGTAATCTGTACATTGACCTTCCTGAAAAGGCTAGGCCTTAGACTGTGTTGCCAACATTGCTTGAACATCGATCACGAAGAACAATCTCAAGTTTTCGAAGCCGTTTCCTGGACATTAGAAGAAGGGAAACAAACAGCAAGAAACGCAACCTATGAAAAATATTGGACGTCCTGTCGCCCGCTGTCGTGGTGGTACAAGTAATACAAGTCGTATGTGGCGTAATAAGCGATCTATATTGCCGCGCCGCCGGGGTAGTTGGCGATCCGCTTACGCGGCGGAGGGTCCCGGCGCGGTTTTCGGCAGCAGCAATGTCGTCGTCGTGGTCGTAGTGCGCCCCGCACCTCCCTCTCCCCTCTTCTCGCTGCCCCCCCGCCCCCCGGCCCCCCCCGCTCCGAAGCGCTCCGGCCAATGCGTCACCGCAGTGGTCCCCATCCGAATCGATTTTGTCATTACGCCGCCGCCCCGGCCTCGGCGTTATTTATGGTCCCGTAATTTGGGAGAGAGAGAGAGAGAGAGAGAGAGAAGCACAAGCAGGGAAGAGGGGCGGTGTGCAGGCAGGCTGTAGAAAAGGTTCCGAATAAAGAAGCAAGGAAGGGGGGGGGGGGGGGTTGCGTTAGACTCTCTGCTGGCTGAGCAAAGGAAGAAGCCACCAGCTCGGCCACCATCATTGCGCCCTTTGTATTTGATGCTTTCCTTTCAACGTACCGATATCCCTCTTGTTTTCCACTTCGCTCCGTTTCTCTCTCTCTCTTTTTCTCCCTCTCTCTGGGGCTGCGTTCACGTCCCTTTCCTTCCTGCAGCTCCTCCGCGATCATCGCTTCGCTTGTGGGCTCCGGCTGTCAAATTCTTTACAGTCTTTGTTTTTTTTTTTTCTTCTTCACTGGCGGGTAAGGGTCGTTCACGAAATCGCGTGGCCGCTGCTCTCGGCTTCTCGTCGTCATTGATTGTGCGGTCGTGTCTGGTTATTGTGGAGTCGTTAGCGCGATGGGAGCGGGCGAACGACGCCCCCCCCCCCCCCCCCCCCCGCGCCGCGAGTCGCCGCGCTTTTCGAAGAGACGCGCAGAGGGTACGCGGTGCGCCGTTCTGTTCTACGGTTGTGCACTGTCTGTGTGTAGTCGGAGCCGGGTATTAATTCATGACGTGTAAAAAGGTCATTGATTCAAATCGACGCTGCTGGCTCACATGGTGCAAAATGTTGTCTCCCTTTCGCTCTCTCTCTTTTACATGCGCGCCACCGCGGCACACTTTATGGCCGAAAACAAGGCGTCAAGCGCGTTCGGCACGAGACAAATTTTCGCCGGTGGAATAATGGGGTCATCAGTGCTTATAGCCGTTTTAGACATTTTTAGACGTTTTTAACTTACCGGAGACGTACTTGCGGAGGCGTAACCGGTTTACCGGACCCCTCCTGCGCACACGCAACATGGGTGGGGCCAGGCGGCGCCACTGTGCACGCGCAGGAGGCGTCGGTAAACCGGTCGACGTCTCTCCACTAATACGTCTGCGGCATGCTAAAAACGTCTACTAGGTACCAAAAGAGGAAGATGCGCTCCCCCGTCGGCATCCACGGCGACTGGATCACGTGACTGCGCCGAAATAAAGTTTTCTTCCCCGCACTGGCGTCCCGCAAACTTTTGACTGCAGTAATGCTGAAAGGGCACTAAGAGAGTACTATTAAGGGGTTGCTCTGAGAGAGTTAACTGGTAAACCATACTTGACAAACGCGCACTGAAAACACATGGACCAGTGAAGGCGGCAGACGATCGCTTGTCTGCCGTTTTCACTCGTCCATGTGTTTTCTGTGTGCGACTGAAAACAGATTCATGCAATTTTCGTTCTTAGCAAAGATCGATTCTGGAGCGCTATTTTCGGTTATGTTCGTATCTTTCCGACAGCGAAGACGCATTTATTTCTGAGAACATGACCTCTACGCCGAAAAGGACTGCACGTGACCACCGTTTTTAAGTAAATGGTGGTGTAGCCCAGGCTCTGAGATCCGCGTCGAAAACAATATGTCGGCGCATCGTTTAATTTATTGCGAAGTCAGCCGGTTGCGGTGGCGCCTGTATTTCATTCCTTGGCTTTTTCTTGCCTATTATAACAGCTCTACTTTCAGTCTGAGTAATTTCTTCGTCATTATATAACGCGGTAATTATCGATACAAGCGAACTTTAATTTAACCCCCCTCTCTCTCTTTACCATATCATATTTTGTGAGTTTATATAATATATATATATATATATATATATATATATATATATATATATATATATATATATATATATATATATATATATATATATATATATATATATATATATATATATATATATATATATATATATATATATATATATATAATTAGCCAGCCTCGTCCTCCGGGCTTTTTTCTCAGAGTTGCCCGGTCACTGCTCACACTTACCAGTGTAGGATCTGCGAACAAGATTGCACTGGCATGGCCGCTCGATCTGCTGGAGTGGCCTGCAGACGAAGGACTGGGCACTGCTTATAATGCGTGGAATTTTCACGCGTTCAGTGAAACAGAACCTCCAAACCAAAAGGCGTCGAAACACGGGTACAAGGGTGCTCCTCACCTTGCACAGATTTAGAGCGCACTCTAAACACGGCCGTGTCTGTATGGGTGTAAAAAGGTAGCAAGCTGCCTTCTAGAGCACTCCCTTCTATAAAAGAGAGTTCACTAGAGTACTGTTTACTCCCTTTTTAATCCTTTCTGTTTGGAGTGATGCATAAGGGGTGCCGTAAGTGCTCCGCTATATATAGCATGGCTGAGAAACTAACCCTGGTTGCTTTCGTCCCCAAAGGAACCCAGCTTGTAGGGTCTGTGTGTATATGTTCCCAACGATCGAAGGGATTCTAGCGGTGGCTATACAACTGCGTACGGACGGTACCCGCGCACCGCGGGCGGTGTGTGTGAACGCGATCTGTTACGTCGACGGCAGGAAACAGCTGTCCTCGAGGCAGCTGCTTTCGACTGCTTCATGGTGACAATTCCACTCGAGCACGACAACTTGCGCCCCTTTATTGCCTCGATCCTCCAAACCGGTTGCTTTCCTCCTTCGAAACCTCCGGCCTCCAATGAGTCCGCCTCTCCTCGACCCCTCCTTGCCGTCCGGTCGTCCCAAGCTTTGTCTTGTGATGAGAATCTTTGCGTTCTGAAGAACTCAAAGGCGTAAAGGTGCTCTTTTTACATTGTCGCAATATTAAATTTCAAAACGCTTAAAGGGGTGCTGCGGATAAATTGAATTTGAAAGAGGCTACATGCAGTTAAAATGAAGCTTTCATAATCTGGAAAATGAAAACCTGGAAGAGGCTACTTGGAGTTAAAACAAAGCTTTCATAATCTGGAAAATGAAAAAAAGAAATGAAATACAGGTATCTTCAACACCGGTCGATTTCGCAAGCAAACTGAGGTGATATCGGGACCCTTTTATTTCATGCACGGATCTCTGAAGCTAGGCTACACCACCATTCATTTCCAAACGGTGATCACTGAGTCATTTTCGGTCTTGACGTCACGAGTTTACGTCTAGTTGCGAGTAAAAAAGTGTTCCAATTTCAAATCCAATTTTCTCAGCAATTAATACTCGTGCTGCTGTAAAACGAACATCAACATATATCCGCAAAAAGCAATTCGGTTTTTACTAAGACCACAATTTGGATCGAGTTATATCCTCAGTTTCCATCGCAAGCCCTGTTCGATTTCATTGCATGAAAGGCCAGTCAATTCGAGCCTTATGCTTTTATCAACGTTATCGTGTAGGTTTCTGCTGCACCACATAAAGTCCACGTTATACCTGCCGAAAACTAAAGTGATGGATGACAAATTTCGGTGGAGGCGAAATTCTGTAACGTCCATGCACAAGGTGCACGCTAAAGGACGCTATGGCGGTCGAAGTTTATCCGGAGCCCTCCACCACGACGTGCGTCATCGCCCAAGGTTTTACCCTTGTATGCACAAAAACCGTGGGTAATGAGAGAGGGAGTAAAGACCTCCCTTAGAAAATTTTCATTTGTAAGTCTATAGACCGTCCATAAACTTCTGTCTTATAAAGTCTATAGACGCTCTATAGACAGTCCCTAGGGAGTCTATGGGCAATACAAATCCTACAGACAGTCATAGACAATCATAGATTTTTGGCCATACACTTTTAGTCGACTTTTTTCTATATAAAATCTATAGGCTATGAATCGACAAAAAGAAATATCTATAGGATGGCAATAGTCCATAAGAAGTCTATAGATTGTCTTTAGACCATTTTTAAGGGCTGCCAGCAATGCAAAGGGGGAAAGCGGCAGGAGAAGATCAGGTAACTGCGTATCTGTTGAAGGACGATGAGGAAATTAATTTTGTTAGATAAACTTTGGCCATACACTTTTAGTCGACTTTTGTCTATATAAAATATATAGGCTATGAATCGACAAAGAAATATCTATAGGATGGCAATAGTCTATAAGAAGTCTATAGAGTGTCTATAGACCATTTTTAAGGGCTGCCAGCAATGCAAAGGGGGAAGGTGGCAGGAGAAGATCCGGTAACTGCGTATCTGTTGAAGGACGATGAGGAAATTAATTTTGTTAGATAAACGTACACAACGCTTCATGACCTCAAGGCGTACAGCAGCACGGAATAATGTCAATGTTGTCCTAATCCAAGAGAAAAGAGATGAAATAGACTTGAAAATTATAGGCAGGTTAGGTTAAGGCCTATTTGAAAAAGTAATCGCAATGAAATTAGAGCGAGTTTAGACTTCAGTCCAACTAAGGATCAGGCTCGTTTCCGGAAAGACACAATAGATCGTATTCACACTGTCAATCAGAATATACAGAAATCTACACATTATAACTTGCCCCTATATTTAGCCTTCACAGATTGAAAAAAAAAAAACGGCATTTAATTCTTGAAATAGAAACATCGGTAATCACGCAGGCATTGCGTACCCAGAGCGTGGAAAAGGCATATGTAAAGGTGCTATAAAATATATGAGCACTGCGCAGTGACCATCGCCCCCCAGAGGGAGAGTGATCAAAAAATACCCAGTAGGAAGGGTGTCAGGCAGGTAGAACTATATCTCCGGGGCTATTTATTCACCATGTTGGATTGGTGAGAGTTTGGGACAAAAACTAATATTGAGAACTTTAGTAATCCCCGGTTTCCTGATGACAGTGTCTTGGTAAAATCCGTGGACGAGCTGCAACACATAATTGTGGACTTTAGCAATCAAAGCAGAACTGTCGGGCTAAGAATTGTCGTGGAAGAGGCGTCGACCACGAGCGGAGCATGTGGTCCACGTCTACGGCCGTAACAATATGTTTGTGTTTGTTTTATGTTGTGTTGAACTGTACATCGTCGGACCAAGTGGGCCCGCCGCGGTGGCTCAGTGGTTAGGGCGCTCGACTACTGATCCGGAGTTCCCGGGTTGGAACCCGGCCGCGGCGGCTGCGTTTTTATGGAGGAAAAACGCTAAGGCGCCCGTGTGCTGTGCGACGTCAGTGCACGTTCAAGATCCCCAGGTGGTCGAAATTATTCCGGAGCCCTCCACTACGGCACCTCCTTCTTCCTTTCTTCTTTCACTCCCTCCTTTATCCCTTCCTTGACGGCGCGGTTCAGGTGTCCAGCGATATATGAGACAGATACTGCGCCATTTCCTTTTCCCTAAAACCAATTATTATTATTATTATTATTATTATTATTATTATTATTATTATTATTATTATTATTATTATTATTATTATTATATTATTATCGGACCAAGTGGTTGTTACGAATCGGTGCAAAGGAGTCGCCGGAGCCGATATGCAGCACCAACCTCTCCTTTACTGTTCATGTCAATAAAAAAAATCATGAAAAATAATTTACAAGTCTCGAGAGAGGCAAACACCAACATGCGACGAGGCGTGTGAAGTGGTAAGAGAATTCTTCTCGAGGCATGTGGTGAACTCAGATCAGAACCATGAGGGAGGAATAGCAAGGGCAATAAGAATGAGATGGTGTGCATTTTGAAGGCACTCTCAGATCATGAATGGCAGTTTATACCAGCATCACTCAAGAGGAAAGTATTTCATATAGTTGTATTTTGCCAGGATTCACCTGGGCAGAAACGTATTTAGAGGATAATGAGAAGCCTCGAAATGAACTGGGGAGAGTGCAGCGAGCTATGGAAAGGGAAATGAAAACGGTAACATTAGGAGAGGGGAAGACACCAGAGTGAATTGCGGAACAAACTCGAGTCAATAATATCCAGCTGTGATCTAGAAGAGGAAATGAAGGGTGTGTAATGTGTGCAACAGATGGTCGTTTACGGTAACGGAGTGGATTCCAAGAAAAAAAAAGAAGCATAGCAGGGGGCGGCAGCGAGTTAGGTAGGCTGGTGAGGTTAGGAAGTTTGCGGGGATAAGGTGGCCGCGGCTGGCGCAGGACAGGGTTTATTGCAGAGGCATGACAGAGGTCTTTGTATTGTGGGGGACCTAGTTGGCCTGATCGTGATGCTGGTGACGTAAAAACCGTGAATCAAGCAATACCGATGGTATGCATGCTGACGCACTGTGCTTGTACTAAATCTAACTCTATTTCGAATAGCTCCGCTGTCTCGCGATAGCTTGTCGTATGAAATACGTGAGGACTGAGTTAGCATCACAAGTTTGGCGGGGTATACGGAGCAAGTCTGAAAATAGGGGTTCAGCATCATTCGGATTCCGTTGTCGACACTAAAAAGCAGCAGTAAAACAAGCCAGGAGCTTACTGCTTGAAAGGCGATTTTCTATGACTCATCAGCGAGGAACATTTGCTTGTCTTTAGCGTATGGCGCTTCTGATGCGTGTCTGTGGTGCGACCAAAGTCCTCACTGACATGAGAAACTGTCGAAATTCAAAAATCCCGAAATACACCGCATTATACAGAGCGTAGACCAGTTGAGGCTTTGTGCTGCACTGATTTGCCATTTAAGTTGTATGAAACACAGTGCAGTGCAGCGGCTACTAATTGACAGTAGGTCGTGCAGGCACGGAAGAGGATTTCCGGTTGCTCCTTGGTATATCGGTAGGTTTACTTTCGCTACCGCGCATGTGTTCAGCCATGCATTCACAAAAATGACTGCTGTGCACTTGAGCCTCAACACTGGTGCGTGTTTTTTTGTTTTTTGCTCTCTTGTCCCTCAGAACCATCGCTTCTATAGTGCCAGAGTTCGTCATAATAACTTACAGGGAAAACTGTCGCCACCTCATCCACCACGGAAACGCCGGGCAGTGCGCACTTCGTATTCAACTTGAGTCGTGTTAAGTCGAAGTCGTCGGTTTTCTTGCCGGACCGTATATCTCCGCCGCCATGCTTTCTGCGCGTATCATGTTCTTAGAGCGTTTTTTTATATCTTCAATGAAATTAACGCGATTTAATGTTTCGTGTTAGACCCGTATATTGAGGCTATCAAAGCACTTCTTGAGAGTTTACCTCGAGGATAGTCGCTGTTACAAATGAATCCACATTTCGTGCTGGAGGTTACCCAGGTCCGATATGAAGTGTGCACTTCCCGGCATTCCTGTTTGTATACCATGGTGGATCAACGAACACAGCGCCTTTTTCCCCTCCTTTCGGTAAATTTGGTGCACTTCCCGGCATTCCTGTTTGTATACCATGGTGGATCAACGAACACAGCGCCTTTTTTTTCCTTCTTTCGGCAATTTTGTGCACTTCCCGGCATTCCTGTTTGTATAACCATGGTGGATGAACGAACACAGCGCCTTTTTCTCCTTCTTCCGGCAATTTTGTGCACTTCCCGGCATTCCTGTTTGTATAACCATGGTGGATGAACGAACACAGCGCCTTTTTCTCCTTCTTCCGGCAATTTTGTGCACTTCCCGGCATTCCTGTTTGTATAACCATGGTGGATGAACGAACACAGCGCCTTTTTCTCCTTCTTTAAGTAATTTTGTGCACTTCCCGGCATTCCTGTTTGTATACCATGGTGGATGAACGAACACAGCGCTTTTTTCCCCTTCTTTCGGTAATTTTTGTGCACTTCCCGGCATTCCTGTTTGTATACCATGGTGGATGAACGAACACAGCGCCTTTTTCCCCTTTCTTCCGGTAATTTTGAGAAACTCTGCTCCGCAGTCTCTTTTCCTCCCTCACAAACCTGCGCATAAAAATCGGCCATCGATGGCCGACCGGTCAGGGCATCTCGCGTGCAAGAACTGGCGAAAGTGCGCTGTGATTGAGGAGACACGCAGCTGAAGAGAGACAGGCTTCCGATAGCCTGCCCGAGTTCGTTAGCGGCTGACTGCTTCGATACACCTCGAAGCCTGCTTGCCTCTGTCAGCGAGACCTCTCATTTTCTCCAAGGGAATGGGTCAGTCGACACAGAGGCACGCATTGGCAATTAGCAGCTCGCTACCTCCCGCGGTGTCAAGTATGTAGCAAAAGCGCGGTGTCAGTCGCCGCAAGGCCGCCTCAAAGGGGCGTGGTAGAGGGTGTATACATGCAACATATGTACTTAAATAGATACATGTACGTATATACAAACCGGGCCGAAGAAATTATGTGCACTGCTTCGGAGAAACTCGAGAAGGCGCGAAACGCAACCGTCGCCGGCAGCCTTTCTCCTTGCGCTTCGTGGTCTACAGCGGCGAGTGATCGGCGATTAAGCGGCTTCAGCTCCCGTCAGCACTCCTACTGATCGACGACGGAAACGCAGACAACGGCAGCGTGTGCGAGTGTAGCGCGAAGCTCACGCACACACACACACGTAACAACGCTGCCTTCACGCGCTAAAGCGCGCGCACCACACATCAGTCAGCCGAATCAACCGCGCCCGCGTACGTCGACTCGGCGGTGGATGTTATCGAGCGGGCCGCCGCTTGGCTACGGCCGCAACGCCCCCCCCCCCCCCCCCGCCTCCTCCTCTCTAACTGTTCCTTCTTGTCTACCTCACATAGAAATGCGTGCAGCGAAGACCAGGCCAGAATCGAGGTCGTGAGAGCTACGAAACAATGCAGAGAACTTAAAAGTACATGGCATGTCCATGTATAATGCATGTCGTAACCTGCACTAATGGTGACTGCTTGCATTCGGTGCTCTATAATTCGGATCCGCTCGAATTATAAGGAGCTAGAACTAAGGGGTGCGTTTTGGACACGTGTGATACTGACGGTACCAAAGCGTAAGTGAATTCGAGTAAACCGAAACCTCGGATTAAGCGAGTTACAGTAAACGAGGCCCCACTTTTTTCCTTCTTGAAACTTGTTTAAATTTGGCTATGCTTCCCGAAGAGTGAGTGAGATGGGGATGCCCCTACTACTCGGCATTTTGGGCGCTCGACCGGGCCATCTGTAACGGCTGCTCTCAAGTAAGGGTCTCGCAGGGTGTCGCTAAGCGGCGACATATATAAGGATCGTGGACTCGAGCCTGTTTTTCTGAGCCCGCGGAATGTACAGCTCAATTGAACCTCGAAATAACGAAGTTGAAGAGGACTGGCGATAACTTCGTTATATCCGTAGCTTCGTTATAGCTAGTGTTGACCGAGCTTCCAAGGGGAAACGTCATTCCTTCGTTATATTCATTATTTCGTTAAAAACCGTTTCGTTATAACGAGCTTCGACTTATATATAAACGGACAGGCCGTCTGCCTGTGCCGCATCCAGGTTAGAAAAAAAATATCGCTGCACCGAACTTAATGACATCGAACACCACACACCCGTTCTCTCCCACGGCCGCGTACTCGCGGCCTCCGGCTTCTCCGCTGCATCTCGCGGGAGCCGAGACCGCGGCGGACGCGCGGAGGCGCGCCTCGCCGTCGGAGCTCGTCCAGCTCAATGGGCTTCGTGCCGTGCGCTCGCGAAGCGCGTGCAATAGAAACGAGCCTTCCAGAAAAGAAAAAAAAAAGAATAGAAAAGGGCGGTAAAAGAATAATCCAAAGTGGGAGAGAAGGGGGCGGCTGTAAATTACGCCGTATATGCGGACCGGTAATTACAGCTGGCGCGGCTGCGAGAACGCGCGCTCCGTGGCCGCGCCGTCTCCGATCGCATGCTTCGGGGCTGCTGCTGCTGCTGCTGGTACGAGGCTCGAGCTAGCCTACCTGCCAACCTGCCTGCGATGTTGACCTTCTCCTGAGCGGTGTGTGTTCTTGTACGTGCGTCTGTACAGCTACCACATGTTGAATGCGCGCCTGTGTGCGTGCGCGCGTGCGTAGATCGTGGAGCGTTCGGCGAAGGAGCTGATGGTTGTGGGCCGCGCGATTCTTACGGCGGGCGTCGAGGAGGGGACCCAGCTATAACTCACGGCGATAAGCTTCCCCGATGGCCGGCCCGGCCTGGCTGGCTGGCGAACGCTTAATCAATCGCTGTGGCAAAACGCGATCAGGCGCCCGCTGGGTGGTCCGTCAGGCTGGCCCTCTGGCGCGAGAGGCTGCATAGCTGCTGGCGCGTGTGAGAGAACGTGAGCTTTGGCCGCGGGAAGTGTACACGTCTCTATACACGCAGGCCCGGGAGAACGCTGGGCGGGAGGAGGCAAAGGGGAAGAACTGGCATGGTATACATGTATCTCCTCGCACTACGCCTTTCCGGTGGCTTGTCTGCACTGTATACTACGTGTATCTTTGTTTATATACTCGTGTGTGTGTACTTGACGATTGTGAGCGCGCAGGCTGTATCTCAACGAGTGTTGACTTTTCGCGCCGATTTCTAGTCAGCTGTGCGTATGTTCTACGTATACATTTGTATCGGGCGCGTGCTCTTATGTTGTACACTGGCAACGTGCTCAGGTGGCCGTGTGGGCGCGAAGAATTCATTACTACTCTCTGCGAGTCCGTGGCTGATAGAAGAGCGATAACTCGCGAGCCCATGACGTGGAGGAAGCCGGAAAGGCGCTGCGCTTGGGCATGAACTAGCGGATGATTTGAGTCATGTTTAGAAGGTTGGTGTGTGCGCACAGATCTTGTAAATATCCACTATGGTGAGGGTGTGGACAGGTGCCTCGAATGGAAGCGGCGGTGCTTGGCATCAAGAACCTTATTTTGCCGTACAAATTCGCCGAGTAGGTATGCCGGAGTCACTTTTTCATATACACCAACTCGGAACACAAGGGTGTACACCTACGAGCCACAGCGTGTTCTGCAGTCCATCAAGCACTGCGTTTATGTAAAAATGTAAAAACAGCAACAGGAGCACGTGCTCCAGTTCTTCCGTTCCTGTGCGTATACATGAAGCTTGCATTGTTCTGCGCTAATCGAGATACTTCAGCGAGACGCCATCAAGAGCGGTTGGAACGATATACGAGTTCTCGAAAGAGGAAAAAAAATAAGTGCCTTCTATCGGGCTACAACTACACACTGTATTCTGCTGGTTACTTCTGCCTCTGTGCAGCATTGCATGTGCTACAGGAATACAGTGCATTTGGAGTGAGGCTTCTCAAATTGGCCTGCAATTACCGCTTCTTACCTGGAAACAGGGAGGAAAACTACTCAGCCCACACCGTACATGTCAGAACTGTGCAGTATATATAGCGCTTATCACGTCTCCCCCATCAAAGGACAACGCAGCACAAGAGAAAAAGCACAGACACATGTGCGCATCGTTTTAGCATGCGCCCTTTTAAAAGTCACTTAGCCGTCATTTCTCTACACAGAGCTGTCAACCACTGCGGTTGCACACAAAGCTGCTCTATTGGTGTACGTGCAGAAGCAACCGAGTAAGCTGAACGTGAAACTATAAGTGGTCGACGTCGACTACGCGTACTGATTGGCCCAGAAAAAAAATAATAAAAAAAGAGAGAGAGGTACGGAGGGTTACAGCAGAAGACTGGCAATTTCGTAATCCGCAAGCATATATACGCGCTTCCATACCTCGTCTCTGTAGCTCTTTAGTAGCACCACCCCCAACTATCGTCGAGAGAGGGCCAAACATGCTGGCTGAATACAAAAGACGCGTTCGTTGATAGGGCGTGGTTATATAGCCGAGAAACGACGGGTTCGAGTGGCTAAGCAGGCAGAGCGCGCCGGTCGAGGTGGTCTGAAAGGGGGAAGAACGAAAATCAAAGCATGGTATACCACTAAACACTCCTCTTCCTCCACCCCCTCCTCTTTTTTTTTCCGCTGTGTATGATGCAATCAAGCCATAAATTCTGCTTGACAGCGCCCATTTGCAGCATTTAAGTAGCTGCGCGCACAGCTATGGGGCCTCTTGCTAAACCTATACACAACGCCCAATATTTCAATGGCTCGTATACGGGCTTATTAAGACGTTAGCAGTACGCGTGTCTATCGACAGGACAAAGCGGTTGCTTTAAGAGGGGGGGGGGGGGAGGGGGGGGGGGGGGGGGGACGATTACTGCGCGCGCATGATTCTTCTCTGCTCCGGGATGCCATGATTGGGGCGCACTTCGAAGAATAGGAGCGGCAAGCATGGTTTTTGCGGATAATTCGCTTTCCGAGCTACTGCTCACCATGTACGGTCCCTTGCGCGAGGGTGAGGGTGCACGTACCCTCGCCCGGCTTGTCAGGATATAAAGAAGCCCCTCACATCTCCTCACGATGTTGGGGATTATTATATCGCTCCAGTTTCGTATCGCGTACTGGAGCTTTTTGTGCATGTGTGTACATTGTTGATGCTTGCTACATGCTCAGCCGGTTTGAAACCAATGGAGTTGCTTTGGCGCAGTCACGAGGCTTCTCGGGATGAGGAGTCAATTTTGCACAGGCGGCATAGTATGAACTCGTTCAGCGCGCACCCGTTATTAATGCGATATGTAGCCGTAGTGGTTACAATGAGTAAACGATGTCCATTGTATGCGTCATTAGGGCCAATTTGTAAGGCTCTAACTAACTCGCCAGCTTCCTTTCCAGCAGTAGAAAGATGGCACGGCTTTTACTTTAATAATTTTATTTTGTGCTTAAGCTGTAACAGCACACTCAATCTTAAGCTGCGCTGTTTTGTTGTTGACGATCAGTCAGGGGCTTATTGGGATAGCGAAAAATTGTACATCGGAAAACCATGCTGAACTCTATTTTTTTTTTTAGGGAAAAAGTCCAGGACATATCTGGTTCAAATCAGACCTCCCCTAACCCCCGCCCCCAACTCTGTTAATCCTGTTCCTCCAACAGTGATACATAACTCCGTGCCTGAAATCAATCGATAAATGATTTGTTCTTGCAAAAGAAGTTCCTGGATCAACGTATTTTGGAGCATAGTTCTATCGTAAGCACAGCATTTGCTTTTCGTGCCTCCTGAGTGTCCAGCTCTGTCGCGACGACAGGAGATTGGGTAATACTACAGAAAAGGCTGTTTCCACGACGATGGGACAGACATCTTCGTCCCGCACTGTGACACAGTCTGACTTCGTCTTGACTTAGACATTGCAGAGAGAGGATTGTGGTCATCGACCGCGTCCCGAGGTCTCTCTCTTATGCAAAAAACATTTTTCACTCATCGCCAATCCACCGCCTATTATACTAAGCAGTCAAAGTATCACATGACGATCGTGTGGCGAAATAAAGGGCCCGTTTGACACAGCTTAGTTTAATTGGTATTTTCAGTCACTAATGCGCAATGCTCAATGGTGTAGTAGTATAGGAAGACGTTCTACATGGCATTGCCGGACGTTTCAGTTTCCTTTTATCAGATCCCGCGTTATAAGCTACAGGCAGATCAAGGCCGATTCAGCGCCTGTCTGCATGACTCTGCAAGACCTCATCACGGACACTATAATCTTCCCCCCATGCAACGTATTATTACGCGTTCTTTAGCGCTTTTCTCGCAAGAGCTAGTGAACAAAAAAAAAAGGACAGAGCAAGAAAGAAACAACGTTTACTCCATTTAAGCGCCGCCAAAGGGGCCGAATCCAGAAAACAACCCGTTACCGCTTCCCTTCCAATAAACGCACACATACGTAAAATGTGAACGCAGCTATTCGCAGTTCTTGCGTGCACGGCCATTACGAATAGCTGCGACGAGCGCGTAAGAAAAAGCTGCAGATTTTTCACGGCGCCGCGTCACGGTTACTCGCCTCGCACTGGCGGCGTCGCGGCAGCTTGCGCCGCCCATTTCTGCCATCAGATGGAGTACGTGCCTGTCTGGTCGGAACCCTCGGAAGCAGGCTTCGTGGCCACCGGGCGGAAAAAAATAAAATGAAGAGCACAACGAGATCCCAAACTGTAGAGTAAATGAAGAGTAAAACAAAGTGTAAAAGAAGAGTAAAATAAAAAGTGTACAAAGAGGAATAAAGTGACAAATAGTAAAAGAGGTTTAAAGAACAAAGGGAGTAAAATAGGTGTAAATGCAGAGGAAGAGTAAATAAAGAGTGAACGGACCGCGTACAGACGGTGACTGCTGCGACGACGCGCGCCAATGACGCGCTCCTCTCCCGTCCTCCTCCTCCTCCTCTGCTGTTTCTGCTTTAGCACAAGCCGTCGGCTGCTGAGTCTAGAATTGCGTTCTCATGTAGGCCGGCCGACCAAGCCGCCGACCCTCCTCATGTAATTTCTGCTCGCACGACGACAGATAATGGCGGCTGCGTGCGAGCGCCACCGCATATAGTACGTCATCAACACTAACACCGCAGAAAAGTGTGCGTGCGTTCTTGCAGGGGGCGCTTCGCGCTCAGTCGTCAGCTGGCTGCGGCGTCCAATGGCCGCGAGCCATCCTGCTCTCTACCTGCATTAAGAAGGCGCTGTAGAAAACGGCCGTTAAGCGCTGTTTTTACAGGCTGCGAAGCGGGCAACTTTTTATTCCCTTCCCCCGACGGCCGCTTCCTTCCCTTCTTCTTTTACTAATTATTTTTCTTTAATCGCTACGACTCAACTATATTACGAGAAGAACGCTTTAGCAGTTCTTTCCTTGCTTCTTTTTTTTTTTAATCAGAGTCTATTTCTCACGTCCGGGGGGTGCGAGGCGCTCGCAGCCCAAATGTGCGCGAATAGCTTTGGCGCTGAGGGGCGTTGTTTTCCTCACACACCGCTTGGCTGCTGCTGTTGCTGCTCGCAGCGTGGCGCCACTTAAATATATAGCCGCCGGTGCTTGCGCATATGGGCTGTGTCGTCTCTGCCATTTTCGAGCTTATCTTTCCCTGGCGGCGCCAGAGTGATTAAGTGCGGACATTTAACCCTGCTTTACGACGCCTATGCACTTCATACAGGCGTATACCTTCTGGGCAGGCACGTATGTGCTGCACCGGCATGCGGAACATTTTGTGTGGTACGGAAGGCGACTTGCCGAGTGCGAGCATGGCGCGTATTTCTTCCATTAGCGCGCGCTCTCTCTCACCATCTCTGTGTACTCTTCACACGGATGCTCCGCTCATTTGATGTAACGCTGGTCTGAAAGCGGCTGAAGAAAAAAAAAAAGAGCGCGCATACCGTGAGCGATGTATGGTCTGGTGGACAACAAAGAAATGAAGATTCTGAAACGCACGGAGAAGACGCTGGCTTCGAGAGAAGATGCGCTGCGGAGTTTACAGCTTTAAAACTCTTTTTCAAATCGCAGTTCGACATTCAAGCAAGACGCGTTAATGCGCAGATTTCTTCTCGGGCCAGAAGACACGAATAATGAACTGCGTATGCGCTCTCCTTACTTAATCGTTTCGTCCCTTCCATTTGCTAGAATCGTTAAGGTCTCGGTTTACGTGGCGACTACTGCAGTGCCATCAGGTCCCGTCTATACCGTTGGAGCTACGTATACTGTACAGACCGTTCAGAGACGTTGCCTATTTGTGGAGGCATGCTACTTTATCGTATACGGTGTTCCGGGATTTCTGTTTGTGCTAGCTTTCTGGGTGCCTTTCAAATACCCCAACTGTGCGGGTAGCCAACGTAAACTGTCTAAACCCTGATCCGCGACGTGTCGACTCGTGTCCACACGTCGGCGTGTGTACTACGCCCATATGCACTCCAGTGTCGAGCGACGAACGTGCGCGCATGCTGGCCTGGACGAATGGATGGATTGATGTGGAGGGCGTACGCTTTGAAGCCGGGGCGTGTTAACGTGCGCACACCCTCTGGCGGCAGCGCGCTGCCGGCTGTCTCCAATCCGTCTTGATGAGACGCTGAGAGACGCCCATAAGCCCCCGCTAGGCGGCGCCGTCGGCACGTGCGGAAGATAAGCTCATTTCACGTCACCGTGTCGACGCGCGGCTTTCGGCCTTCACGTGACAGCTTTGCGAGTGTATATCTGCAAAGCCGGGTTCGCCTGAGTTAGTTCGGGCAGAACGCAGTGATTCAGCAGCTAGGACTTGTCCTTGTACCCTCCAGTGATGTGTCTATTTGGCGCGGCTGGGTGTGCGGATTTTGGCTGCGTGTCGTGCACGAAAGCCATTCGGGTTCAGCGTTCGTTGGGGCAGGAGGGCTTATCTAAGCGCTGTAAGAGGATTAGCGAAGCTGGAGGTGCACGGGCGCGAAGTGAGCGTTCCTGGCTGCGGTGATACACTGACCCGAGGCGAGAAGCAGCGCGTGGTGCGGCCTTGACGAAAATACTACGCGTGTATGATGCGAGGTGATGCGTACGTTGACACTGAATTTCCAGTCTGGTGAATGCGTACAAGCAGTCATGTTATAGGGGAGTTGCCGCTGGTCCTCGCCATGGAGTTGATGTGGCGCCTATATCCACCGCCCCACTCCCGGCCACCAACGCCTTTAAAAAGCGCCATCCACCACCCCCCAAGCTTAGGGGGCTGCTCACCCACCCAGCGCCACTCTCGACCCCTCTCCGCCCACCTTCATTCAAATATGTGATGTTATATGATGAGGGTATATATATATATATATATTATATATGTGTGTGTGTTTTTTTTTTTTTGTGTGTGTGTGTGTGTGTGTGTGTGTGTGTGTGTGTGTGTGTGTGTGTGTGTGTGTGTGTGTGTGTGTGTGTGTGTGTGTGTGTGTGTGTGTCGTTCGTGATCCATTGAAGTAAAAACATCAAAGCAATCATTCAGGGTAAATCCAACTGCTTTCGCAGAAATATCGAATCAATGTCGACGTCCCGTAATTTTTTTTTCATCTGCTTGTCGTCCCATATATATTCAAAAGTCACGTGGCACAACATTCCTCCTCTTCGCTGTGTCGCGTGTGAACGCGGCTATACACAACTCTCTCGAGCGCAGTTATAACACTATAGCGCGCTCCCAAGTTTTTACGCGTCCGCCGGACCGCACACGCAGGCAAGCTTGCGCGACGCGCGTCACAGCAGCCTCGTTGTTCTCTGTGTACACGCAGCGAAACAATACAATCTCGGGGATCGCGCACTCTCACGCGAGGCAGGCGCGCGCGAGCGCCAAATTCCGCCGCCACACGGCGCACGAGCGGACAAAAGCCCGCTCGGATCGAAGCTGCTGCATACACGCCTCGCTCTCTCTCACGCAGGCACTCACGCACTGCCTACACACGGCGCGAACGCGGCGTGCGTACAAGACTCAGATCGCAGGCGCGTGCGACAGACGGTTCCGACACCCTACCGAGGCGGCGACAACGGCTTTCACGTGTGCATATTCGCATACACGCAGTCCGGTGCGATTCCTTTTCAGCTGCCCTGCAGTTGTCTCTTTATGCGCGGTCTACACGCTATTCGATTCACGAGGCTTTAGCGATGCGACGACAACAGCAGTTCGCGCGTTTTCGACGTGGTCGGGTGCGTAACGTCTATCGCGTTAAATGAAAAAGCTGCAGGAAGAGGAGAGAGAGAAAGAGCGTAGGCGCCAATGGCGAATGTGCGTGTCTGCGGCGAGCTCGTGAAAGAGCCGAGAGTGGCGCCATCGCGACGCACGTATCGCGTCGACTGCTGCGCCGCGGGTGCATGTAACAGGCGAAGCTCGACGAGTAGGGCTAATAAACGGGATTGAATGAAGGGAGAATAGGAGGGAGTGAAAGAGGAGGCTTTTTCCGGTGAGGGAGGAGGAGGAGGGAGACGCTCCGCATCGCTGTGCCATCTCGCTCCGCGAGCAGGTGAGCGAAAGGGCGGCAATTCTCTCCTGCCCCTCGCGCTGCTGACAGACCATTGTGCATGCGCGGCTCTCGTCGGGAAAGAAGTGACGACTGCTGTATAGAGGGGGCGGAGCGCGGGGCTTTTTCATCGGGTCTCAAGCAGACCGCGTTATGACATCGTAATGGGGTGCTGTCGGTGACGAGGTTTGCACGCTTTTTGAACTGCGCGTCGAAAGTAGCGAGTCAGAGAGGGGTAGGGGAGAGAGTGAAGAATGAATCCTTTATTAAAGTGTTAGGCGTCGGTATTCGTGCAAGGATAGCATTTGCCATTCCTTGTATGTATACCAATCCTGTCTCTGACGCACTGGATCATGAGGGCGGGCACAGGGGGTTTGGGATGCTATGGCAGTGGGCGAGAAAAAGTGTTTCTGGGTAGAGAAAAGAGACAGAGAGAGTGATTTTCGGCGCATATGGCAGATGCAGCCTGTTGAACGGGGCAATTCACGGGGTATACGTTCAGTGACGAACTCTGCAAATGACGGCATTGCCGTCTGAGTCGTCTGTCACTTGTTTTTTTATTTTTTTATTTATCAATACTGCCAACTGCCTCTTGGCAGTCAAAGCAGGAGTGGATACATTGTTCTTGAACAATTTCCAAGTTGCGTTTAACAGCGGCAAGGAAAGAAAACGTGCGATTGACAATCTTACCCGCCGCGGTGGCTCAGTGGTTAGGGCGCTCGATTACTGATCCGGAGTTCCCGGGTTCGAACCCGACCGCGGCGGCTGCGTTTTTATGGAGGAAAAACGCTAAGGCGCCCGTGTGCTGTGCGATGTCAGTGCACGTTAAAGATCCCCAGGTGGTCGAAATTATTCCGGAGCCCTCCACTACGGCACTTTTATCTTCCTTTCTTCTTTCACTCCCTCCTTTATCCCTTCCCTTACGGCGTGGTTCAAGTGTCCAACGATATATGAGACAGATACTGCGCCATTTCCTTTCCCCAAAACCAATTATTATTATTATTGACAATCAGCCACGAGGTAATGCACACAATCAACAAATAGAAAAAAGAAAGAAGGAATACACTTAGAAAGGCGGACGGCAAAGCAAGAAGCGCTGTAAAGAAATACTTGCTGCATCATAGACAAGGTGACACGGCCGTTACAAAAGATTCAACAGAGGGCATGTCAGCAATCTCGTAGGGTTAAGGCGTTCCACTCGGATATGGTTCGAGGAGAGAATGATGAACGGTAGATGTTAGTTTTAACGTGCGGCATTACAATAGTCTTGCTGTGCTTACCTCTCGTTTTCCTGGATTCGTTGAAATGCATGTAAGTATGAAAATTGATTTCGACATGGTTGTTGACAATATTGTACATCATTTGTAGGCGGTGTAGTTTACGGCGCATTTCTAGCGACGGAAGCCCAGCTCGTGCTCTCAGGTCTGAAACAGAGATACTTCTATGGTAAGCGTATAATGATAACGTATAATGATCGATGTCACGGCGTTATTTCTTCATATTGGACGACCGCCGGAGCAGCGTGTTTATGCCGCCACCACCGAGTTGTTCAGTACTTTGCGGGCTCAAGTCAGCCCAGTAAAGAGTTCGCTTCAGTGCCACGTTAGTCTGATCGTCGGTTGTTCAAGGCGTTGACACCTTCACGTGACAATACATCGACCACGCCGGTAGCTTGCAAACTGCACTGCAGCGCGGTGCGCAGTTTCAAGTGCCCGCCTCTTTGCTGCATGCTGTATATACAGTGTTTACGGAGTTCAAAGGCGATCTTCATGGCTGTGTCACTATAGGAGCTAGCCTCTCACGGGACTGCAGCCGGTGGCTCTAGCCGATTGGGTTGCCGGCCACCCACACTTTGTTCGGAGGCCAATAAATGCGAAACAGGTGTGCTTTACAGACATACATTCTGAACACGAATATACCTATCTGGAAGTAAGCTCTCCTCCAGCACACTCCCTTTATTGGGACAGGGCATGTTGCCCAATTTCCGGAGTAGATATCGATCGCTAAATATATAGAATGATTACTCTCGGCAACGGAGGTATATTCCCACTGCGGAGCGTAGTAACTTGATGCAGTCAGCAATTAGAGGAGGCTTTTAAACGCGGAACCAGAACTCTTAAGGCTAGCAAACAGAGCAGGTTGAAACCTCGCTTAATAGCTTCGTAACTGCTGGAACTTCGCATGTTTTGAAAAGGGAAATTGTTTCCGTTGCCGAGAATAGGAATCCTGCATTTTTAGCGACAGAAATTCACCCTCACCTTGGGAAGAATATTCCACCCCGTAAAAGGAGTGCACTAAAGGACAGCTTTCTTCCTTTTTACTTCTTTCGTGCTTAGAGTGTATATTGAACGTTGCAGCACAATGGAAGACAGAACGACTGGCAAATCTTTCACATACACTTGTGACGAAAGCACTGCCAGACCGTGATTGGCCGATGCGCATTCAGATCAAGCAGTAAGTATGGTGCGGTATTTCAAGGCCTGAGCAGGAAGTTCCTAGAGTGGCGACGAGTAGCCGTAGGCGCCGTTGTGTACAGGCATATCCGGGGCTAGGGGGAGAATATGCATGGGTTTACGTTCAGCGAGAATAGCGACCTGTTTTCATTTCGATGGAAACATATTCGATTACATCACTCCGTCCCCTTGCATTGTACCTTAGCAGGAACATGAATTTCCGAGACCACGTTCACCTTGAACGGGGATTTCAAAATACTGAAAAGCATTATTACTTTAACGCTCATTAATCAGAGGTAAGAAAGTGCAAAAAGAAAATGTATAAATTATCTAAAAAATTTTTGACGGGGTTCTCCCACCTAGGCTCTCCCTTCCTGTGTACACTTCCTGATCCCCTATACGTGAGCCCAGCTTCAAAATACGGCGTATTGTATGTGCGCTTGTATGCACAGCGCATTATCCAAATACAACCGAACACAATGTGCTAGCGACGGGATCCTTTCCCTATCTCATTGTGTACACGCGCTTCCTACATTTCTACTTCCCGTGTGTGCATGCCTGCACCGATATCCGCGCCTCCCTCCGCTTAGCAGCAGCCCGGACAAGCGATGAGTGTATATTCAAAGGGCGGGGCCATTCGGGCGTGCCTGAATCGCCGATGCAAACCGACCTGCGGCGGGGCTTCTGACGACATAGAGGGAAGAGAGGACGGTGTGACAGTGAGTAGGAGCTCGAGTGAGCTCACAGAGGCTCTGTAGCCCGGAGCCCGTGGAGAGTAAGAAAGAAGAAGAAAGGGAACAAAATGAGAAGGGGAAAAAAGAGAAAAGAAGAAAGGTAGAGAAAAAGAAGGAAGGAAAGAACAATGAAGAAAGGAGTGAAGGACCGAGTGAACGAAGGAAGGAAGGAAGGAAGGAAGGAAGGAAGGAAGGAAGGAAGGAAGGAAGGAAGGAAGAAAGAAAGAAAGAAAGGAAGGAAGGAAGGAAGGAAGAAAGGAAGGAAGGAAGGAAAGAAAGAAGGAAAGAAAGAAAGAAAGGAAGGAAGAGGAAGAAAGGAAGGAAGAAAGGAAGGAAGGAAGGAAGGAAGGAAGGAAGGAAGGAAGGAAGGAAGGAAGGAAGGAAGGAAGGACCGAAGCGAACGAACGAGCGAAGAGAGGAAGTCAGAAAGAAAGCATTGCAGGGCAACTGCATGGATACGAGGCGCTGCTCCATATAAGGGCAGCTCTGTCGCATACATTTCACACCGGAGCGGTTTTCTTCCGCAGATTTCTCGTATTTTCCGCTCCCTTGCTTGCCCGTCTTCCCTCTCCCTCTCTCTGCACGGCGTGGAGGAAGAGAATGACAAAAAAAAACGAAAAAGAAGCAGCTCTGTGGTGCGCTATGCCAGATTGGACACCGCCTCCTGCAGGTGTAGCACTGATTTCCACAAGGTGGCGATGCACACGCCGCTCTGCTTTCGCTCCGCGCGCGCTCTGTCGTTGCGTGGTAAAAGAGATGTTTAGCATAGCGCGAGCCGCTACCTTGATCAGCTTCCGCGCGTCGTCCAGTGCGCACGCGCTCATTGGTCTCCGACGCGGCAGGCGATCGCGCAGCTGGCCGGCATGTTGCGCCATCTGGCGCCGCCAGGCGGTCTGCGCATGCGCAGTGGCGCCCCGTGGACAGACAGACAGAAAAGCTTTATTTCTTCAAGTGAGTTTTAGACCCTGCTGGGTCCCTGGGATCATGGTAGCGGATTGCGCTGTGCTAAATCTTTCTAATATTCGCTCGCTGCAGTATAGGAGTAGGGATTAAGAGCCAGCACATGGCAGCCAATCATAGGCGCGAGCTCGCGGAGAATTAAGGCAGCCAGTCGCCACTGTCCCACTTCCTGCACCCCAGGGGCCGGGGATCGGTTTTCTTCTTTATGCTGTCTCTGCGTGACGTCCATATAGAGGGTAACTGCCATCTCTGTTTATCGTTCGAAGTCCGCTGTACCTTGGAGATTCCCTCAAACACATTGCTCTGCACACGACCCCATTCGGTTTTATCCGAGTACCAGTCCAAACAAACCAGGCGCCAGTTAATCCATCAATCCGAGTTCCAAACATTTAGGCCTTGCGTCGACGTATATATCTTTTGGATGCGACACTGATGCCGGCGCCCTGGAATAGTTCTTGACGCAGGTAGGCATAGAGCGCATGTGAGCTTTGGAGTGGTCGGTTCTCAGTAGAAGGGGCGGGGGTTAAAAGATAGGTATAACTATTTACAGCATCGCTATCGTCACGTTTAGCGTGAGAGGCAGGTGACAGGTCCGGAAGTTTTAGTGTCCTCCAATGTACATGGAACTGCGCTGAAGGATGGCTTAATTACTCCGGGTGGCTGATCATGGAAACTTACTAATGGGGCTGGCCATGACGGACCAGCCTGTCCTGAAATTCGCGTGTCGACCCTGTTCGATTTCGCGGCGTCTGTTTTCGCGCGCTTTATCCGCCGTACAAACGCTACATGTTGGTCTCTTTACGAAATGGGCGCGGCAAATTGAATATCAAGACCTAGCGGAACATCCTTATCGTGCTCAAAGATGCAACATCTTGTGTGTTCCTTTTTGCCATATTTTTTTCGCAGCTATAGGCACTTCTTTGGTGGGTAGACATTTATCATTTAAAGAAAAATAGCTTTCAGAACAGTCAGTGTAGCATATTCATGTGCTTTTCAAGACGAGATACATAGACGGATGATATGTGTATCCCCTCTGAAGTGAGCTGGTGGCGGCCCCAGGCGGCGGCTGCCGCTTGAAGACGATGTATAGCTTTGATGTGCCGATTTCAGTGTTCCGCAAAGAGACATATCTCGAATATCCAATCATGTGCAGGAGCAGCAGGCCCACAAAGCATATAGCGTATAGCAATGCGCACAAGCTCACCAATGTTTCTTTAATAAAATAAGGTAAATGAAATGGGAGAACGAGATCTGCACCCGAAACAGGATATCATATCCTCCACTCCCTCTCTGAAAAGCAGGACGAAGGGCACCAAAGCGAGCCCCTTGTACCGCAGTTTCGTACTTTACTTGAGCAGGGTGTGTTGCTGGGCGTGTTGGTTTGACATTGTGAACACTAAAGCGCTGGCAGACGACGGACGAGAGGAGGACGAGACAGCTTCAGCGCACTGTGTGTCTCGTCCTCCTTTCGTCCGTCGTCTGCCAGCGCTTCAGTGTTCACAATGTCATACTCTACATTATTAATAAGAATAACGCCCTCCCGCTCTTCAGCTGTTTGGGGGGGGGGGAGGGGGGGGCGAGGCCCAGCAGCACCGCCGTCGTGTTTCGGTTGGTGCGCTGCGGGTCGGTCCTGCCTCCTGCACAGCCGGCCGAGGAACGCGAGGCCTTATTCGATTTGGCCCCATTGTGGTGGCGACAGAACGCGACCCTCTCCTCGGCGTACAAAAGCAGGGTTTTATGTTTCCCCTGCTGCTTCTCTTCGTCACAGCCTCACCCCATGGAGCTACTGCCGGATGTCGCGTTTATTCTTTACGTGAATCTTCCATCTCTCCCGGAGCCCATGGGGGTGCGCTCCAACTTTGTGCTCTCACTGCATGCATAGGCTGAAAACCGACGCGGCTGCTCCGATTACCGGAGGCTAAGTCGTGGAGAGGAGGTCGGGATAAATTTCTGCGCCGCCACCATGGTACTTTCAATATTTCTTGTACGAAACGTAAAACAAATTTAACGACTAGCTATTTTAAGAAGCGTTGATGTCTCTCTAAATATAATGTTTTTGTACAACTCGCCATCGTGATCTTAAACGAGTGTAGGCATCTGATTTGTCCTTGCGTCTTTTCTCCTTTGTAAGGATGCACAAGACTAGAGTATATGTGAATCACTATACTCTATTTATCTACGACCGCTAAATAAAGTATAACTGAACATACCTCTCATGGTGTTTCCGTTTAAGTTTCAACCAAATGTCAAATGGGCAAACAATGATTATGACGTCAAAGGTCAGCCACGCTAGGCGTGAGGGAACTGCGATATAATTGTTTTTTTGTCGCTTTAATTCACTTCCACGCTAAAGCCAGCCTGCCCCAAAAGCCGGCAAGGCAATGAATGAAGGAGCAGCGATTAGTATACTGCAGTAAGGTTTTTTTCACGGTCTAGTTGTTTCGTGATCTTTGAAATAAGTGTGCGCTTAATAGGCGAAGACAGGTATAAAAAAAAGGAACAAACTACGGGGCAAGGACATAACTACCAGCATTAATGATGGCGCATGAAGCCAGCTATGCTTTCATAGCAGCTGAAAACGGGTGAAGGGGTGTAATGTTGAAAATAAATAAAAAAAATTGAGGCAAATAGGCCTGTCTGGACAAAACTGTAATAGACAACCAGGAGGGCCGTGGAGCGAGATGTCCATAGGCCAAGGTAAAAATGAAACGCTTAGGCACCGAAAGTCGTCATGCACTGAAAAGCGCACGAGATCGCGAACTGAAGCTAAAACAGTTAAAACAAGGGAAAAAGAAGACATACAAGTTAAAAAGTATACGCAACAAGTAACAAGAGAATGTAAAACCTCCCATACACGCCCATTTGGCCGCATTTTTTTTTTTTGGCGTATACTCGCCATTTCATACGCCCTTCACCTGTTTTTCAGCTGTTATGAAAGCACGCCTGGCTTCATGTGGCGTCATTAAAGTTGGAAGTTGCGCCCATGTTTCTCCGTTTCTTTTCCTTTTTTGTATCTCTCTTCGTCTATTAAGCGAGCTCTAATTTCAAAGATTATATTGAAGTTTTTCATGCCTCATGTGACCTATGCTGACTTTTGACGTCACAGTGGTGTTGAAACAAAAGCTGAAACAGCAAGAAAGAAAAATTTAATTATAAATTATTTCAGCAGCCTTAAGCGAATAGCACCTTGTGTTCCATGTATATAGTAACGTCTTACGCGTCATTGTAAACAAGAAAACATGCATGCAACAGAAGTTTGGTTGTCTATGCTCCTTCAAAAAGCTGAATGAAACAGAAAGGAAATCTGCTGTTGGCTGCGCGTTTTTGGAGAAAT
>JARKHS020027310.1:0-16222 GCA_030143305.2 Amblyomma americanum | reverse complement strand
AGATCATCTATTTTTGGACAGTGTAATTATTTTCTAGAATTTATGTAAAAATTAATAGTAGTTTGACATTTTTTTTGAAAAAATATCAACTTCCTCTCGGAAGTTAAGAAATATCAATCGTGCTTACCTATAAAAAATGTTACAGCTGATGAAACTGAATATGTTGCAGTGAAATCAAATACTGAAGTTGCAGAAAAGTGACTTTTGAACCAAAAACATTAATTTCAACCTGAGGTGGTCCAAATAAAAATACAAATCATGGCGGGTGGGTTTAGTAGAGCAGTTTATTGCCTTTCATTTCTGAAGCTTTAATTGAGGTGATTTTTGTTTGAGGTGATAAAAAAAAGTTTTTAAACTGAGCTCTCGCACCGCAAGCTGCGTCACCTCTTAATGCTTCTTCACCGCAGAGAAAAGCGCTTGGCACGGCACATTTGTAGCCAGATAACTACAACAATTTTCCCTCGCTCACAGTCGTGCATCTTTAGGGCTGGAGCTAAGGCAGATATTGCATGACATTCGGTGGGCGGCATGCGATAAGCAAGATTGTTTTCGCTTTGAAAGTTCGAACAGACACGCTATGGCGCCAGGCAGCCAAGAGCAGAAAAAATGAGGGTATTCAATGTGCTGTCTCACGCGGACCACAAGGAAGGAACGATCAGCCAGCAGGCAACCGTAACACCAGCCCTTTATTTATGTCCGAATAAGTTCGCAGAGAGTGCGCACCTCAGAGCACATGTGGCAGAACGAACTCCTCATCATGGCTTCGGACAACTTGAGACGTGCTGGCAGTAAGCGCAGCCCAATTGCATGGAGGTGACTCGCTCTCGAGTGACTGAACACCGACTGTGGCATCAGTGTGCAGCATCGCCTCCTTCTCACGTCCTCTACACGTTTGTCATCGCTCTGACAACAATGAATCAGTGTGGCATGAACACAATGCATTACAATCTCCCTGGTGCATGTGCTATCCCGGAAGCGCTAAGAAAATCTTTTCCCATGAATACCTGTTCTACTACACAATGTTCTGGTGCCTGCCTGAAGCAAGAACTTCACTTAAAAATGAGAACTGTACATTTCACCAGGCCACAGTGGTGATGATGCTGTGCTCTGCGATAAGGAAGTGCAAAGAGAAGAGAACTTTTGCCGCAAGAGCTCAACTTCAAAAATTTTTTTTTTCTTCCCACTTCAAAGAAAAATCACCTCAATTAAAACTTCAGAATTAAAAGGCAATAAATATTCTACCAAAGCCGCCATCGTTTGCCTTTTTACTTGGGCCACCTCAGGGTGAATTAAACAGGTGTTTAAGGTTAGAAACACATCTGTGTTAGAAACACATTTTCTGTGACTTCAAATTCAAAATAATTTATTTTTACTTTGTAAAATAACGCACAGACAGGGGAGCTACAGAAAAAGCAGTGAATGCAGCTTGAAAAAGCTGCAGCCCCCTTCACTTGGCAGAAACTGGGCAGTACAGTATTTTATACACACAAATTACACACTGTAATAGGCATGAGAGGCACATTGAACAATACAATAACAGGCTAGCCTTTATCGCCAAAAGCAATCAGAAATACAAAAAGTAACATCAAAAGATTACACACAGTCAGTAATACAGATACATTTCAGGGTTTTTTTTTACTATCAATGGCATACATAGAATGCAAATAACTAACTATTTGGTGAACTCAACAGGTCAAAATTATTATAATGGCATGTGTATAGTAGTAAGGGAAGAATATTGTTCAGACGTTCTATGACTATACTCCGTTTCATACTTAGCTGTCTACGCAGCCAAGGCTACGGTGCCTGTTTGCGATCCTCGTCCGCATCATAATATAGTGCGTCAAAAATAAAAATAGAAATGAATTGACAAGCAAAGTGAACAGTAGTTGATATTATAGTAGACCGATGGAAGTGTTTTATTTTGCAAATAGATTGATTTTTCTTTTATGTTTTCCAGAACCGAGTGACGCAGATTTTTCGTTTTCTCAGGCGCCGGCTGTATCAGGTTTTCGCAGCTGAGCCGGCAGGTCTGTTTGTGAAAATGGCGTCGCTGTCACCTGCTCGCTTGTTTTCTGGCATTTTCCTCGTTGGCGTTGCATAACCCCTCTCGCAACGGCGCCTCTCCTCCTCCTGTACCCTCCTCGCCCTCTTTTTCCCCCTTTCCTTCTATTTTCTCTTTTCCTCCGCCTCCTCGCCTAGTTGTTCTCCTCTTTCACAGCCGTTCTGCTCTTCGCTCCGTTCCTTTCTTTTCTATAACCTCAGCGGCTAGGGCATATTTCTGCAGCCGCTGCAGAGAAAGCGTGGAGCGAAAACGCGGCTCTGCGCCCATTTATGCAGCCACAGAGCCCAGTTCATTAACTGCCGCAGAGAAAGCGATTCGGGGACGTATTTTCGCCTTCGGAACGCGTTCGAATCGTGGTCCAACGCGCAATAACGCGAGACAAACTACCCGTAGTCAAGTATTAGGGCCAAGCATACACCACGCGACAGAAAAAAACATAGGTCGCGTAGAGAAAGCTATTGCGGACGTACTTACGCCCGCGAAATCTCGCCGTGAACACTTACGCTCACCGACTGCAGTCAAACAGCGAGGCAAATCCACTTTGTGCGCAAATGTGGGCGTAAACCAACAAACGCTAAAACTAGGGCACGTAATTCAGTTGACATTCCGACTGCGTTTCACTCATGCATATACATATGTCTTTTTTCAGAAGGCCAATTAAGCGTTCCTTCACTGCAAAGTCATAAGAGTTGGCTCCTCCTAGAAGCCGCTTGGCGTGAAGGGTAGCTTCCAGGGTTTGCGTCGCCAAGCTGTTTCTAGTCTTTGTTTTCATCAGGTTGATCAGAGAGAAAACTCTGTTGCACTGCAGTGCGGCGAACAGGGAAGCTTGTAGAGGCAAAGCCTTATTTCAGGGCGCCCGTCTGCCTCATTGAGTCTTTAGAGCTCTTCTCTGCAGCGCTTCCCTCATCATCCCTGTACAGTCCGTGCATTTGATTCACCATGTAAATAGAATAAATATATTGTTGTCCCCCAATGTCTTCCTGAGTCCCGTCATCCTCGTACCTCCACCCTGCCCGAACCCGCTACCTCGATCCCATCAATGCTTTCCGCACGTGCAGATGGCGCATTGGTAGACTCTCAAAATCAAGGTGGTCAAGAAAGGGTGAATAAGGAGCCTATTCACACGGAAAAATAAAAATGACCCATACAGAAAGTAAAATTTCCCTACATTACAACAATAATATATTAATCTATTTTTCCCCTAAACGTTTAAATTCTCTAGATATAGGAGAAAATCCCTAGGGTTGGCAGGCCTGCGCCGAAGGCTCGGAAGAGCTGGCGCAGTGTAAACGGAAAGAGGAGTGGGTGGGGGAGAGGAGGAGGGGCCGGAGCAGCGAGGAGGGTTATGGAACGCCAACGAGGACTCGCGTGCCGTCGGCTCGCGCGCGCCTCGGTACTGCAGTAAACAAGGCAGCTGAGGCGTGCTTTTTGAGAGCTGTAGAGAAGTTGGCGTTACGACCACTGAGGGTGAACAAAATTGAAAATTAACTTTGAGAGGTTTTTTACGGCACCACGGGTGTTCTTACCCAACAAAAATCCGTCCGTCGCCGTCCTGTTTTAAGCGATGCAAATCTTAAATGGGAGCACAGTTGCATGACTGTGTTCGAAAAGTGTGGAAATGACGGGGCGCTTACATCGCACCACAGTGCAAGTTTATCGCCAAACAGAACGGCTGCCAGTGATTAGTTGACCACAACAGCGCGTTTTCCGGAAAGGCGATGCTGCTGTGATCACCCTTGAGATTACTCAGACACGAACGTCACATGATTCATTTCACTTATTTTTTTTTAATCGAAAAACATCATTATGCTAAGTAAAGCAGTTTTCGGATAGGCAGCACAACGACCTTCACCTCAACCAACGACAGCAGTGGGTCACGTATGTGGCACAGTTATGGCGTCGAACCTTTACCCATGACCTTCAGTTGACCTTTGACATTGGGGTGCCCTTTGGGTTGACCTTAAGAGCACCCGATGGGGTGATGTGAAGCCACGTGATGGGTAACCATGCGCGCAGAAGCTTCCCGCTGAATTCCAGGGTTATTCAAGTTAAGGCACTGCCAACTTTCCCCCTGAAAATTGCTGCTTGTGGTTTGGTTATTGGTGCTGAGGGGGAAAAAAGCGCGGGAAAGACCTTCCGCGCGACCGGCCGCCTCGCCATTAGGTGTCAGTCGAGTTCGTTCGCGTGCGCGGGGCCGCCATATTGCTGACCTGGCCCGAGAAGGCGGCGCCGCTGCACAGACAGCGACTGGGGACGTATCTGCGCGCGGCCAACAAGGTCGAATCGTAGTCTATGCGGTTATTTCGAGCAAAAAAGCGATTCTGCGCGCCATAGCGCAAGAAACTGCGAACTATTTGTGCTCCCTCGTGTGCAGCGCTGTATGAAACTCGCGTATTGCGCGCAATTCGAGCAAAAACGCGATTCTGCGCGCCATAATGCGAGACACTGCAAACTACCAGTGCTCCCTCGCGTCCATCTCTGTATCAAATTGCGCCCGAGCTCGGAAACTCGAAATTGCGCTCGGAAACTCGGACTGCTCCATACCCCATACTACAACATGCCCGATACCAGTGTTGCTGCATTGGCCAGTTGGTTTTTCCCAGTTGTCGGCTAAAAATTTCCCATTTTTCCCCACAAATATATTTTTCTAATATATAGTAATTTTAGAGGAAAAAATACAGCGCGAACATAGCAGCAAATTTCTAGTACATCGGGCTCTTTCGCACAATTGTGTCCGAGCGCCACACTTGGCAACACGCAGTATCCGGCTATCTACAAAAGAACCTCAACGCCTTAGAAGTAGTCGACCCCTATGCTGTTCCTGACTCACAGGCGATCGTCTGGTACCTCCAAGATAGCAACCCAGGAACCTGTTTCGGATTTAGCATTGATGTTGAAGATTTGTATTATTCCCTACCTCATGGCAAGCTCTTCTCCACCGTGAAGGAATGCATCACACTCAAGAACGATGAAGTAGCATTTACTGGTCGCAGCGGTATCACAGTAGAAGCCTTTTTAGAACTGCTTTCTTTTTACCTGTGTTCAACTTTTGTGGAATGGCGCGGGACAATTTTCTTGCAAAAACAGGGTGTGTGTATTGGTTCTCGTGTAGCCCCGATACTCAGTAGCATTTTTCTTGCAAAAGTAGACGTAGCGATCAAGGAAAATCTTGACGGTCTTGCTTTTAAGATCTGGAGATATGTAGATGACTTTCTAATACTAATGAAAAAGGGAGGGCACGCTAGGCGCGCGGTTGATGTGTTGAAAGTGTTTAAAGAGAACGCAATGGGTCTAAATTTCACGTTCGAAATGCCGGAAAAAGATGAAATTCAGTTCCTAGATCTAAGACTGATGTTCAAGGAGGGCCACACTTGTTGGGTTAATAAACCGCGCTCCAAAAAGCCGATACTGAACCTTTGCTGAGGGCACACAAAACTGGTAAAAAACGGCATAGCATAGTTGAGAGGAAAATCTCCAAAACGTTTTATTGAACTTAATAATACATCACGGCCCAATATTATTACCCATGATTACGAAATCAACGCCTGCCACGATGTTTGACATTTATTGCAGCCGAAGAATTTTCGTCCACTGAAAGGCCGCACCGACGCTAGGGTGCCGATGGCACCGACAGAAATCGTTGGCATGTGAAACGGCGGCTGCGATTATCGTCGCAACGACAGTGCGACCGGGCCGTAATTTTTCGTTCCCGGCGCGCCATGTGAAACAGGCTTAATGGCGAGGCGGCCGGTCGCGCGGAAGGTCTTTCCCGCGCTTTTTTCCCCCTCAGCACCCCCGCGCACCCGAGTCCCGCCTGTTTGGCGCCGCTGCTCGGACGAATGGAGAGGGGGAGCGGCCGGTGGGGCGAGGAGGGTTATGCAACGCCTACTAGGCTGCGTGCGGCTCACCGCTGCTGTAGACGCGTGCGGACGATATCGGGACGGAATGAAACGGGGGCGCGTGGCGTGCGGTTAATTTTGGTAAAGCGCACGCCGTCTAGAAGTGTCCGCGATGAGGTGCTGTACTTGTGGATACGATGATAAAGCTTACACTGCCTAATGAGCTCGGTTATGTATGCGCCAAACGATGTCTGCTTCGGCGGTATGCCGAAAACTGAGGTCGACTGTACTTCTGTACATGCGTGAATAAAAAAACAGAAAGGTAAACGTTGAGTTACACGTTCCGGAGTGATGCAGAGATTATGATGAATACTATAGCGGACGGCTCATTTCAGTTTAGTCCACTTGCCGTTGTTTAACGCCGCACAGCACAGGGGCATTTTTATTTGGAAAATTGCTTTTCGAGGAGAGGAAATGGTGCAGTAATTGTAATAATTGTAATTTTCTCTCACAGCTGTTCCGCTGTTCGCTCCATTTTTTTTATCCACTTTTTTATCCTTCCGAATAACCCCCTTTTGGTCTCCGGTTCCTTGTTCCTTCTCAGAAATTCGCTTATTATGCCGAAACACCGCAACACGATGCGAACGCGCCAGCATAGCGGTGTTTTAGCGGCGAAAAAATGCAAGACTATAATGAACGTATAGAGATGTGGTAGCCGATTCGTTTTCCTTTTTTTTAATGAAGATGTATAATAGAACTGATTATATGCTCGCGCCGTGCTGCTGAGTCGCTGTTTCAAACCTTCTAATATGACGTTTAATGGGGCACACTGTTGTTCGCTTCTGTTTTTAGTGTGCGATTTTTGTTTGCATGTTTCTAATCATCCTCTTTTTTTTCTTTTCTCGTATGGGATCGGTTAAGTTGGCAGCCTGCCTTGCAGATGACCAGGCACTACGCGTTATCTTTCGTGCAACTATTTTGCAGAGACCCATCGTTGAATATAAACGGCTTTGCAGAATGCACGGGCGGTGCTCGCAGGTAAAAAACGTCGAGGATGCTGGCGTACCATTGATTAGTTCAGTCCTGAAGGAAGACAAGTGATTGACTTAAAGCAATTTTCTCAGACTGGTTGACGAAATGGTACACAACATTCTGTTCAGGCGTATGGGGTGGGGGGGGGGGGGGGTGCTCGGGAAAAGATATTCTGCTGCGGGGAAATTTGAGCCATGGTGCTCTTGACAGAGAGAGCGGTTCACGCTGTCCCCTCTAGGCCAGTTGTTTTGACCAATAGTTGACACAGTGTTCGAAGACGTGATCTAGCCCTTTATTTCAAAATGGCGCGGGATCACCGAGTAATCGGAGAATTCCTAGGATTTCCAAACCTGGAGGGAAGTAGCTGAAACGAGGGAGGGTCTTGACCTCCCAGGAACATCAACATCATCATCCCTAACTATTAGCTGCAGGTATTCCTATTTTCCCGCACAATAATTGTCTTCGGTTGCTGGGTAATGTACAATATTTAATCAATTATCTGGCAACTTTTAATTTGGTAGCGGTATATCACACTTCCCCGCGCTCATAAGGATACACTGTTAGCATCATCATCATCATCGCCATCATCTCGAGAGTCAAAGGCGTGTGTCGTTGCATGATCTTTGCAGTATGTCGTGCATGAGAAGTGGCTCGTTTACCTGCTGGACAATCCTAATGTCATTAATGCGGACCGGGTTGTGGGCACTCTTTGCAATGCGTCATGCGCGCATGTGTAGTAATGTGGGATCCATATGGATCTTGAAATGGGGGTGGAAGGGTGTAGATGGGGGCCTGGTACGACGAGAAATTGCATCGTTGTCACGTGAGTAGGTGTGATGTCATATTACAGCGTCGTCACGTGACTAGGTCTGATGGCACATTACATCGCTGTCACTTGACCTGGTATGACGTCACACTCATATGATGTCATCACTAATTATAGTGATTAATCTTAGTTTTGCCTAATTATATTCATTACCATTAATTATACGACGTCATGATCTTCGTCGCTTGACTCGTCGGTTCGTGACGTCACATGGTGCCGTTTTTTGCGTGCCTCTGTTCGTGTACTGCAGTCGCAGCTTGTTAAGTGTTTGAAAAGAGCATTCTCGCTATGCCGGAGAGAGCTAGAAAATCGAAATATACTGATATGCGTCTGCATAACCGTCGCATTGGAAAGTACATCGGCGACCAGTTTCTTTACATTCGGTAACTATTCTCAAGCCTAAAAAGAGCATAGTGAATACCTCCCCCCTCCTCTCAATTTCTGGTAGATGGTGTAGAAGGGCTGTGTTCGTCAATTGCCGGTTCGTGCGTGAATGAGTGAGAAGCTTCCAATACGAACAAGTATACACGAAGCAAGTTGCCAAATACTGACACATATATAGTACTCACCGACGTACTGGTGGTAAGTAAGCCTTCCCACGCATTTACATCGTTTTTGGCTACTACTAGTCGGCCCTGCTATTCACTTGAGGTCTTTGCTCTCCGTCCCTTTGATCGTGGACACAAGGCGGCTTCTTCGCAAGTTCTCTTTATGGCGTGCATTTATTGGAAAGTGTGATTTTTTTTCAGTGCTGCGTCGCACTTAAATGACGGAATTGCGCCCTCCACGCGAAAATAACCAAACCACAAGCAGCAATTTTCAGGGGGGGATACCCGCCGCGGTGGCTCAGTGGTTAGGGCGCTCGACTACTGATCCGGAGTTCCCGGGTTCGAACCCGACCGCGGCGGCTGCGTTTTTATGGAGGCAAAACGCTAAGGCGCCCGTGTGCTGTGCGATGTCAGTGCACGTTAAAGATCCCCAGGTGGTCGAAATTATGCCGGAGCCCTCCACTACGGCACCTATTTCTCTTTCTTCTTTCACTCCCTCCTTCATCCCTTCCCTTACGGCGCGGTTCAGGTGTCCAACGATATATGAGACAGATACTGCGCCATTTCCTTTCCCCCAAAACCAATTATTATTATTATTATTATTTCAGGGGGAAAGTTGGCAGTGCCTTAACTTGAATAACCCTGGAATTCAGCGGGAAGCTTCTGCGCGCATGGTTACCCATCACGTGGCTTCACATCACCCCATCGGGTGCTCTTAAGGTCAACCCAAAGGGCACCCCAATGTCAAAGGTCAACTGAAGGTCGTGGGTAAAGGTTCGACGCCATAACTGTGCCACATACGTGACCCACTGCTGTCGTTGGTTGAGGTGAAGGTCGTTGTGCTGCCTATCCGAAAACTGCTTTACTTAGCATAATGATGTTTTTCGATTAAAAAAAATAAGTGAAATGAATCATGTGACGTTCGTGTCTGAGTAATCTCAAGGGTGATCACAGCAGCATCGCCTTTCCGGAAAACGCGCTGTTGTGGTCAACTAATCACTGGCAGCCGTTCTGTTTGGCGATAAACTTGCACTGTGGTGCGATGTAAGCGCCCCGTCATTTCCACACTTTTCGAACACAGTCATGCAACTGTGCTCCCATTTAAGATTTGCATCGCTTAAAACAGGACGGCGACGGACGGATTTTTGTTGGGTAAGAACACCCGTGGTGCCGTAAAAAACCTCTCAAAGTTAATTTTCAATTTTGTTCACCCTCAGTGGTCGTAACGCCAACTTCTCTACAGCTCTCAAAAAGCACGCCTCAGCTGCCTTGTTTACTGCAGTACCGAGGCGCGCGCGAGCCGACGGCACGCGAGTCCTCGTTGGCGTTCCATAACCCTCCTCGCTGCTCCGGCCCCTCCTCCTCTCCCCACACCCACTCCTCTTTCCGTTTACACTGCGCCAGCTCTTCCGAGCCTTCGGCGCAGGCCTGCCAACCCTAGGGATTTTCTCCTATATCTAGAGAATTTAAACGTTTAGGGGAAAAATAGATTAATATATTATTGTTGTAATGTAGGGAAATTTTACTTTCTGTATGGGTCATTTTTATTTTTCCGTGTGAATAGGCTCCTTATTCACCCTTTCTTGACCACCTTGATTTTGAGAGTCTACCAATGCGCCATCTGCACGTGCGGAAAGCATTGATGGGATCGAGGTAGCGGGTTCGGGCAGGGTGGAGGTACGAGGATGACGGGACTCAGGAAGACATTGGGGGACAACAATATATTTATTCTATTTACATGGTGAATCAAATGCACGGACTGTACAGGGATGATGAGGGAAGCGCTGCAGAGAAGAGCTCTAAAGACTCAATGAGGCAGACGGGCGCCCTGAAATAAGGCTTTGCCTCTACAAGCTTCCCTGTTCGCCGCACTGCAGTGCAACAGAGTTTTCTCTCTGATCAACCTGATGAAAACAAAGACTAGAAACAGCTTGGCGACGCAAACCCTGGAAGCTACCCTTCACGCCAAGCGGCTTCTAGGAGGAGCCAACTCTTATGACTTTGCAGTGAAGGAACGCTTAATTGGCCTTCTGAAAAAAGACATATGTATATGCATGAGTGAAACGCAGTCGGAATGTCAACTGAATTACGTGCCCTGTTTTAGCGTTTGTTGGTTTACGCCCACATTTGTGCACAAAGTGGATTTGCCTCGCTGTTTGACTGCAGTCGGTGAGCGTAAGTGTTCACGGCGAGATTTCGCGGGCGTAAGTACGTCCGCAATAGCTTTCTCTACGCGACCTATGTTTTTTTCTGTCGCGTGGTGTATGCTTGGCCCTAATACTTGACTACGGGTAGTTTGTCTCGCGTTATTGCGCGTTGGACCACGATTCGAACGCGTTCCGAAGGCGAAAATACGTCCCCGAATCGCTTTCTCTGCGGCAGTTAATGAACTGGGCTCTGTGGCTGCATAAATGGGCGCAGAGCCGCGTTTTCGCTCCAAAACAAGCGCACACAAGACGCTGCACCACGATTCGAACGCCTTCCGAAGGCGAAAATACGTCCCCGAATCGCTTTCTCTGCAGTGGCTGCAGAAATATGCCCTAGCCCGAAGGCGAAAATACGTCCCCGAATCGCTTTCTCTGTAGTGGCTGCAGAAATATGCCCTAGCCCGAAGGCGAAAATACGTCCCCGAATCGCTTTCTCTGCAGTGGCTGCAGAAATATGCCCTAGCCCGAAGGCGAAAATACGTCCCCGAATCGCTTTCTCTGTAGTGGCTGCAGAAATATGCCCTAGCCCGAAGGCGAAAATACGTCCCCGAATCGCTTTCTCTGTAGTGGCTGCAGAAATATGCCCTAGCCCGAAGGCGAAAATACGTCCCCGAATCGCTTTCTCTGCAGTGGCTGCAGAAATATGCCCTAGCCCGAAGGCGAAAATACGTCCCCGAATCGCTTTCTGTGTAGTGGCTGCAGAAATATGCCCTAGCCCGAAGGCGAAAATACGTCCCTGAATCGCTTTCTCTGTAGTGGCTGCAGAAATATGCCCTAGCCCGAAGGCGAAAATACGTCCCCGAATCGCTTTCTCTGCAGCGGCTGCAGAAATATGCCCTAGCCCGAAGGCGAAAATACGTCCCCGAATCGCTTTCTCTGCAGTGGCTGCAGAAATATGCCCTAGCCCGAAGGCGAAAATACGTCCCCGAATCGCTTTCTCTGCAGTGGCTGCAGAAATATGCCCTAGCCCGAAGGCGAAAATACGTCCCCGAATCGCTTTCTCTGTAGTGGCTGCAGAAATATGCCCTAGCCCGAAGGCGAAAATACGTCCCCGAATCGCTTTCTCTGCAGTGGCTGCAGAAATATGCCCTAGCCCGAAGGCGAAAATACGTCCCCGAATCGCTTTCTCTGCAGTGGCTGCAGAAATATGCCCTAGCCCGAAGGCGAAAATACGTCCCCGAATCGCTTTCTCTGTAGTGGCTGCAGAAATATGCCCTAGCCCGAAGGCGAAAATACGTCCCCGAATCGCTTTCTCTGCAGTGGCTGCAGAAATATGCCCTAGCCCGAAGGCGAAAATACGTCCCCGAATCGCTTTCTCTGCAGTGGCTGCAGAAATATGCCCTAGCCCGAAGGCGAAAATACGTCCCCGAATCGCTTTCTCTGTAGTGGCTGCAGAAATATGCCCTAGCCCGAAGGCGAAAATACGTCCCCAAATCGCTTTCTCTGCAGTGGCTGCAGAAATATGCCCTAGCCCGAAGGCGAAAATACGTCCCCGAATCGCTTTCTCTGCAGCGGCTGCAGAAATATGCCCTAGCCGCTGAGGTTATAGAAAAGAAAGGAACGGAGCGAAGAGCGGAACGGCTGTGAAAGAGGAGAACAACTAGGCGAGGAGGCGGAGGAAAAGAGAAAATAAAAGGAAAGGGAAAAAAGAGGGCGAGGAGGGTACAGGAGGAGGAGAGGCGCCGTTGCGAGAGGGGTTATGCAACGCCAACGAGGAAAATGCCTGTTTTCTTCCCCCGCTTCGACTTCGAAAACATCTCCTGTTCGCCTCTTTTCCAAGGTGAAGTCTCCAAAGTTTTCTAAAGACTGCAAGGCGGTGATAGTTAATGTCTACACAAGCATAAGGAAGCTCCACCCCGAGAAGACTGTGCGTGACGTTCTCGCAATTGTGGGCGAGATGACCGGAGTGAGCCCTCGGACAGTTGTGAGGTTTAAGAAAGAAGGTCTTTCTGGCGGAGTAAAATCACCGCAAAAAAGACCGAAAAGGATGGCAATATCAAGCTCCCGCAGTGTGAAGTACGACAGCTTTACGGTCAACGCCATCCGGCTCAAGTTGCATCGTATGTATGCCGAAAGACAAATACCGACTTTGGACAGTATCCTGCATGAAGTAAACGGAGATGACGATTTGCCGGATATGAGCAAAGCCACCTTGTGGAGGTTGCTGAAAGAGATGGGCTTCAAGTTCGAAAAAAGGAAACGAACTCTCGCACTCATCGAGCGATCCGACATAGTAGCCTGGCGGCGCCGGTATCTCAGAGCTATCAAAGCATTCCGGAGCCAAGGGAGGTAAGCGCTTCGTTTTTAATGATCGTTCAGAGAGCGACTTTTACATTATTTGCCTACCTTCATCGCACCTAGCTGTGTACGTCATGCACTCATTTTGTGAAATCATTAATACTGTTTTTAAAATAAAATGAAAGACGAATCAAATAGCGATGACACTGAATCGCGGATGTTGCAAAGAAGAATTAGTTTCTCGCTCTTTGTTCTATTCTCCGGGTCCGTGCACCTTGGTGCCGATTATTCGAAAGCATTACATATATAATTTGTGTTTTCAATAGGCACTATTCAGTTCGAATGACGAATTGAAGAATATTCTAATAGCCATTCAAAAGTTTGTAATAATTGCATACGCGATATTTTATATTTCTATGATGAATACATTGATAACAACAAAAACTCGAGCGATATTTGTTCTGCCCCCCCCCCCCCCCTCCCCCCGCCCCGTGCAGGTGCACCATAAAAACTCAATCGGTATTTTTATCTGCCTCCCCGTGCAGGTGCATCGTATACCTCGATGAGACTTGGGTCAATGCTGGCCACACCAGGCAACATGTGTGGAAGGACAGCACTGTCAAGTCATCGCAAGATGCCTTTCTTAGGGGCCTGACTACAGGACTGCCAGCGCCATCGGGGAAAGGAGGCCGCCTGATCCTCGTTCATGCAGGCAGTAGCCTCACAGGCTTTGTGAGCGGTGCTGCCGACTTCTTCAGAGCCAAGAAGGGCGCTTCAGCTGATTACCACTCCGAGATAGACGGCAAGTACTTCGAGGAGTGGTTTTCAAGCAAACTGCTGCCAAACATTCCTAACAGCAGCATTATTGTTATGGATAATGCCCCTTACCATAGTGTTGCGCTCGAAAAGCCACCAACGACATCAACTCGGAAGATTGAAATCCAGGCATGGCTCACAAGGAAGGGCATATCCTGGTCAACAGACATGGTACGAGCTGAGTTGCTCGATTTGTGCAAAAGAACGACGAGCGGACACACTGTGTATGCGATCGACACACTTGCCGCAAAACATGGCCACGAAGTGTTGCGTCTGCCTCCGTACCATTGCGAGTTTAATCCGATTGAGCAGGTGTGGAGCATGGTGAAAGGATTCGTAGCAAAAAGAAACAAAGCTTTCACATTGGCTGAAGTTGAGGAGCTTCTGCCTCAGGCTTTGGCACATGTGTCAAAGGAAGACTGGCAAAAATTTTGTGCACATGCTGAGCGCATTGAGGATGAAGCCTGGGAAAGGGATATAATTTTCGATGATGAAGTTGACCCAGTAGTTTTCGCCATTGGCAGTTCAAGCAGCTCGTCTGAAGAGTCCAGCTCTGAATTGAGTGGCATTGAGGAGCTGGAATAATACTGTTTTCTTTGCAGAGTTTTTGCATTTAATGTTTGTTGGTTGGTTTACGGGGTTTAACGTCCCAAAGCGACTCAGGCTATGAGAAACGGCGTAGTGGAGGCCTCCGGAAATTTCGACCACCTGGGGTTCTTTAACGTGCACTGACATCGCACAGCACACGGGCGCCTTGCTTTTCGCCTCGATCGAAATGCGGCCGCTGCGGCCGGGATACGATCTCGCATCCTTGGGTACAGCAGTCGAGCGCCATAACCAGTGCGCCACTGCAGCGCGTTTTCCATTTAATGTGAACAACATTACTTGCCTCCTTTGAGGATTTCTCTATCCGGGTGTTGCTACGGCATCTAGATAACGCTTGGATGCTGGTCACACTATCATCGAAAGTCATTGTGAAATAGTTTCTGCCCGAATTTTCAGGTGTCAGCTGAAACACGAAGACAGGTTTCCTTGTCGAAACGTTGGCTCGGCTTGCGAACTGAGGCTGCCGCTCAACCTTTGTTCAGTGCTCTCTCATACTGTGCAGCCATCTTCTTCCTATCTTTCTACCATGCATGTGTTCAATGTCACTGCTTTGCATTAAGCAAAAGTGCCCGTGTCAAAGAACTACGGAAATATTTAACGTCCAGATGACTGTTTGTCCTTTCTTCCTCTCTACTTTATGAGGTTCTCACTGTGCAACATTGCTTTGTTGGTCATTTTTTATATAATATTACTCATGTCTGGTGTGTTTTATGCCGTGTTATGCGTTGTTTTCATTTGGGTGTCTCCTCTACTGTGTGAATACCGGGACTAGGTTTTACTGCAATAGCACGGCTCCAGACGTTTGAAACGTGAGCAAGAAAATTGCGTGCCAGTTATCATCGTGTTTGAAATTTTTCTTACTTGTTACTCACTTGTTCCGGCTTTATTGTGCTGCAGTTGCTTTTTATTTTATTTGTGACATTGTGATAGTTTGATCGTATTATTGAGTTCGAATGTCATAAAGCAACAGAGACTATGGAGACACTAGCACCGTAGCCGCTGAGCCACTTGTGATAGTAAGATGCCATATATGTTGTATGTAGCATCAGCAACTGCCATCGTTCCTAGTCATGTGTTCAAAGTCTTCATAATTATGATCATTTTCTGCCTTGTGCATATCGTGCTTTGTGTGTTGTTTCATTGCTGTCTCAACTCGCATTCTGATTTATCTATTATGTATAAATATTCCGAGGTTTTTAAGTGCCTTGTGGCCTCCTCTCTCTAAGACCACATGACCCACATGACTTCATTCTCTGGAACTGGCGTCACAGAAAATTCTTCACAAAAGATTTATTTAGTGCTGCCTGTATGATTAGCCTTATCATATTGTGTAGCTCACTATAATTTGTGCTCCTATATATGCTGTTTGTCCCAAGTTGTTGGCGACATTGCTCTGCTGGTCTTCGACTGTGTATGCCAAAGTTTGGCAGTTTTCATGCTTGTTCCCTGCTGAAGTTATATAGTATTTATCCCATGCTCCAGCTCTGAAATTTTGGCCTACTACAAAACTGCGAGAGCAAATGGCACACAAGATACTGAGAGGGTGCCGTTTAATAAAAAAATGAACAATTGGTATTTGTGGACTTGTGGCATTTGGGGACATACGCTTCAATGGTTCACCTGACATCTAGCCTTTTTTTTGGGGGGGGGGGGGGGTTTAAAAATTGATTTCCTCAAGCATGTAAATGATCAAAAAAGTCTTGGACAAGAGAATTTTGGCGCACTGTTCTCTTTACAATACAGGCCGTACAAACATGGTCGGCCATTCACACGGCATGCACAGCAAATATCGACATATAACATTCTATAATCTGCAACACCAGTTTTCAAACCCTGGTATGTTTGGGCAGCAGTCAAAAAACTACAGTAACTCACGATCGAGCACAAACGGTTATCTCCAGTAACAAACATGATTTCTATCATTGCGGATATGTAAAAATATTAAAAACATGCGAGGTGATGTTAATTATACCAGCCACCACGTTCATTCACTCTGTACTTACACATCCTTTGTGTAGAAACCCGAATTTTCGCCGTTGATATTG
>JARKHS020027309.1:60000-61548 GCA_030143305.2 Amblyomma americanum | reverse complement strand
AGCAGCAGCAAGCAGCAGCAGCAGCAAGCAGCAGCAGCAAGCGGCAGCAGCAACAGCAGCAGCAGCAAGCAGCAGCAAGCAGCAGCAAGCAGCAGCAGCAAGCAGCAGCAGCAGCAGCAGCAGCAGCAGCAGCAGCAGCAGCAGCAAGCAGCAGCAGCAAGCAGCAGCAGCAGCAAGCAGCAAGCAGCAGCAAGCAGCAGCAGCAGCAAGCAGCAGCAAGCAGCAGCAAGCAGCAGCAAGCAGCAGCAAGCAGCAGCAAGCAGCAAGCAGCAAGCAACAGCAAGCAGCAGCAAGCAGCAGCAAGCAGCAAGCAGCAGCAAGCAGCAAGCAGCATCAAGCAGCAGCAAGCAGCAGCAAACAGCAGCAAGCAGCAGCAAGCAGCAGCAGCAGCAAGCAGCAGCAGCAGCAGCAGCAGCAGCAGCAGCAGCAGCAGCAGCAGCAGCAGCAGCAGCAGCAGCAGCAGCAGCAGCAGCAGGAGCAGCAAGCAGCAGCAGCAGCAGCAGCAGCAGCAAGCAGCAGCAAGCAGCAGCAAGCTGCAGCAGCAGCAGCAGCAGCAGCAGCAGCAGCAGCAAGCAGCAAGCAGCAAGCAGCAGCAAGCAGCTAGCAGCAAGCAGCAGCAAGCAGCAGCAAGCAGCAGCAAGCAGCAGCAAGCAGCAGCAAGCAGCAGCAAGCAGCAGCAAGCAGCAGCAAGCAGCGGCAGCAGCAGCAAGCAGCAGCGGCAGCAGCAGCAAGCAGCAGCAGCAGCAGCAGCAGCAGCAGCAGCAGCAGCAAGCAGCAGCAAGCAGCACCAAGCAGCAGCAAGCAGCAGCAGCAGCAGCAGCAGCAGCAGCGGCAGCTGCGGCGGCGGCGGCGGCAGCGGCAGCGGCAGCAAGCAGCAGCAGCAGCAGCGGCAGCGGCGGCGGCGGCGGCGGCGGCGGCAGCGGCAGCAAGCAGCAGCAGCAAGCAGCACTAGCAAGCGGCAGCAGCAAGCGGCGGCGGCGGCAGCAGCAGCAGCAGCAGCAGCAGCAAGCAGAAGCAAGCAGCAGCAGCAGCAGCAGCAGCAGCAGCAGCAGCAGCAGCAGCAGCAGCAGCAGCAGCAGCAGCAGCAAGCAGCAGCAAGCAGCAGCAGCAGCAGCAGCAGCAGCAGCAGCAAGCAGCAGCAGCAGCAGCAGCAGCAGCAAGCAGCAGCAGCAGCAGCAGCAGCAGCAGCAGCAAGCAGCAGCAGCAGCAGCAGCAGCAGCAGCAGCAGCAGCAGCAGCAAGCAGCAGCAAGCAGCAGCAAGCAGCAGCAAGCAGCAGCAAGCAGCAAGCAGCAAGCAGCAAGCAGCAGCAAGCAGCAAGCAGCAGCAAGCAGCAGCAAGCAGCAAGCAGCAGCAAGCAGCAGCAAGCAGCGGCAGCAGCAGCAAGCAGCAGCAAGCAGCAAGCAGCAAGCAGCAGAAAGCAGCAAGCAGCAAGCAGCAAGCAGCTAGCAGCAAGCAGCAGCAAGCAGCAGCAAGCAGCGGCAGCAGCAGCAAGCAGCAGTAGCAGCAGCAGCAGCAGCAGCAAGCAGCAGCAGCAGCAGCAAGCAGCA
>JARKHS020027309.1:0-55000 GCA_030143305.2 Amblyomma americanum | reverse complement strand
TTCATTGGGGCCATTCTCCAAAATCCCGAATGTGGCGGGGGGTGTCTCGCGGTGAATCTCTACGCGGGAAGTGCACTTGCCAACATGGTTTACGTGGTGACCTCCCGCGGTACGTATAAGTGGGCCGTCCCACTGGGTGGTAACTTTGCGAAGACGCCGAGAGAAGTTACCGCTGAAGACCGAGTAATCGGCGCCGGTGTCGACAAGCGCCGTTACATCGCGACAGCCGATGAAAACGTTTGCATTGGTTGAGGCCACTTAAAAGTCTTCGCTTCCAAGGGTGCCATCGGTCGAGCTTCGGCATTCCAACGTAGGAGGAGGTTCTCTACTGCGTGCAACACCGGCAACGCCACCTCCAGGCGTCGCCGTATTTAGTTTTGCCGAAGTGGCAAGAGGCTTTTACGGCGAGATCGTCGTGACGGGTGTGATGAGCGGCGAGGGGGCGGTGACCGAGAAGTGCGAGGTGGAGATGACACTTGCGAAGGAGGGCGTCAAATGTAGTCCTGTATCTCGCGGGGCTGTTCACCGTGGCGGGGGCGCGGATCAGGCGAGCTGAAACCTCGAAGGCCGAGTTTGCGGTACGGACTGTAGCGGTACATGTCAGGCTCACCTCAGTGGAAACGCAGCGGCCTCAAGTCTGCAGTCCTCCAGATGTCGGCTTTCCTGTGGTCCAGCGGTAACAGGCATGCATCAGCCGGCGGCACGAGCTCGTGGCGTCGAGATCCGCAATCGGCTGCGTTCTGGTACTTACGATGGTCGGGAGGTGGACGACGAACGGCGGCGGCGTGGCTCAGAGATGGCTGTTCGGCTGCAGCTAGAATGGGTACGTCTTCGGACGCCAGCGCGTGTCGCAATTCGTCCCGAACAGTCGTCGCGATGGAGACAGATGCAGGCTGGTCAGGAGCTAGGAACAACCTTTTCAGCTCCTCCGGGACGACGTCGCCGATTATTTCGCGAACATCGGCGAGGCCAACACCGCTCAGGCTGGACGAAGGAAGACTTGAGAGGACAGGAAGGGCGCTCAGTCGCTGAAAGTAAGTGGTTCGATATGCTTATGCGTGCTCGATGTTGGTCGCTTCAGTGAAAAATTCGGCTACTATGAAAGGAGGATGGCGGATGAGACCTCCAAAGATGTCATTCCGAACACACCTCATAAGGCTCGTACCTTCTCCTCTTCAGTACCCCGAGTGTCAGGGGGGCACTAAGACGCAGTACGTCTTAGAAGAAACTTCTAACGCTTTTGATGGGAGCCTAGATACGAGCGTGTAGCAGAACTTCAGCACGCTGTCGACGGTGCTGGCTTGCGAACGTGCGTACCAGTTTACTCTTGCACGTCTCCCACGATGTTAACGAAGTCTGGTGGTTCTCGAACCAGTATTGCGCTGTGGCATCTAAGGAGAAGTACAGGTTCTGGAGACATTGGTCGGTTGTCAACCCATTATGTCGAGCTACCAGTTCATAGTGCTCCACCCAGTCTTCAACACCAAGGCGATTGCCACGAAACGGGGCGACATATTTTGGGGCGACAGGCGTGAAGACGATTTTCGGCGCAATTGCGGGGCCGGTTTGTTGTGACTGGGATGGCACCGTGGCGTTGGTCCGAGATGTCTTCGACCCCTCGGGCAGGAGTCCGAATTCAGGCAGCTGGCCTTGCAGACGTCGGCTAGAGTGAGTCTCCGTTTCTCCCGAGGGCTCCAGGAATCCCCGACGGCCAGGACTTAGACCGGGCTTGAATGGCGAGACGGGGTGCGTCGCATGAGATGCGTTACCCAGCACCTGCACCAAATGTCACGGCTTGTTTGACGTAGAGGCCGGCGGCAAGCACAGGTAGTGATAGCAGGAGCACAAGAACACAGGAACAGGCAGGTCCGCCAGCAGCAGCGTCGTCGTCGGCACGCGGGGATCGCGCTTAGACTTTTTCTACCTACAATATTCTCTTTTGGAATATGAGTTGATTTAACATATAGACCGCAAAATTCTAATATGGTCCAGTTTTAGACTCTATGGAGAGTAAACTGAATTATATAGAGAATAAACCAAAGGGCTCTGTTTTAATCGCGGTTGACATAAACATCCATGCATCTTCAAGCATGTAAAGTTACTACGCATTTTTGCTCAAATTATATAACTGTGATTATTCAGTTTCTCATCCAACAAAAATCACTGCTACTGCAGCAACTGTAATTTATCACTTACTACTCAATGGTACGGACCATGTCTTAGCGGGGCTGTATAAGTCCACTATAGCAGATCACTCGCCAATTTTCTGTCAGGTGCGCATGAAAACGAGTACTCCTACTCGAATGAGTTGTGCACCATTTGCGTGAATGAATTATCAACTCTTGCAGGAGAAAAAATACAATTTAGATTTCGTCAACATATATCATACAAATGTTCAAACTGAATTTGAAATTTACATAAGGATCTTGAGTCTGCCATATCAACCTTTGTGATCGTGGATGAACAAAAAATACATGAGTATATAAAAGAGAAAGGCAAATGATACAAGAAGTGGAAACGTCAACAAGAAAACGTTTATCATTAAAACGAATTCAAATCCTCCACAAACAATGCAGTGGCATTAATACGGAGTAGAAAGAAAATACAACTTTATGCTAATACAGAACGCACAAGAAAACACCAGAAAATGTGGGACGTGGTAATTACCGCAATCGCTAGACAATAAATACAGCACGTAGGTCCTGAACCCATTGAAGAAAACACAGCTCATAGATTTATTAATTACTTCACAAACATTGGCCATGAGCTTGCTGTTAATTCCCCTAATCTACCGTGCCCTGTTAAAGATTTACGTGTTTATAACACATTACTGCAAGCAATTACCGCTTGTAAAATGACATTATTCGTGAAAATTCGCGCAAACAAGGCAACCGAACATCACGTGATTACGATGAGCATTAATAGAGAATATTCACCATCTTGCACCACTCCTTTACGATAGTCTTTTTGGTATTAATGGAGCTAAATATCCAAATAATATAAAGACCGCTAGTGTTATACCAGTTTACAAACAAGGGCATAGTAATGATCCTGGCAGTTACCGCAAAATCTAGGTTTTGAGTATCATTAACGCTTTGTTCGGAAAACTTGTCGCAAAGCAAATAAATGACTACTTGAAGAAAACAAGACACATATATCACCGTCAACATGGCTTCAGGAATAACTGTAATGGAATTGTCTCAAGACTTAAGTTCATCTTTGCTTAATAATGAAATATCAGCAGCCTTGTTCCTATACTTAAAAGAAACATTTGATGCTGTAAATCAAAACATTTTAATTCAAAGGCGATAGCATTATGGTTTTAGGAATTTTACTCTTGATTTCTTAGCAATCTACCTTACTAATATAAAGCAATTTGTCCATCTATAACACTTAAATCATCTCTACAACCTGTCGGTGCTGGAGTGCCCCCAGGGTCTTTCCTACGCCCTGTGCCATTTTCAATTTATATTCGATGTTTTCCTCTCTGTTTGCAGAATACAAAAAAGGTGATGCACGCTGATGACACTGCAATACTTTTTACAGGCAACACTCAAAGTGAAATTGAGGCTGTGACACCTGAGTAAACAAATATCTCTGCATAGTGGAATGCTGATAAACTGACAATAACTCCTGTGAAAACAAAGTACACCCTGTTTAGGTCCAGGAACAGACATATCATGTACACACGATTACATATTTGCCTCGATAACATTTTACTTGAGCAAGTTGACACCATTAAATACCTCGGCGAAACCTTAGAAAAGAACTTTTATAGGCACAAACATATTTTGACGTAGTGGTGACGGCAGTCGAAGCAGCGATGAAGACGGACGAAAGGGTCTTCTAAAAGAAAACTGTTTATTGGGCTTACTTGCACCCAAAATGGACTGAATCACTCGGCGGCGGCAAAGCGACAAGTTTGCTCGGCGGTCGTCGAACAGAATGCCCGCCGCTGTCGGCCATGCTAAATTTAAAGCTGATAGCGAACTTTCGAGGTAAAGCGTGCAAAGTTACTAGAACATACCGGAACAACATAGAATCAGCTCTGCCTGGCTGCGATCAATCGAGAAAAATCTAGTCGCGTCTTGCGTCGCAAAGAAAGCGATAAGGCGGTGTGGCGGCAGATTTGAAAAACGAACAAACACTGCAAATATTCGCGGCGTTACTCCGCCCTCAAATAAGCACCGACCCGATGCATTAAAACAAATAATGCGACTAGTAAGAGAAAAACGCATCTTGCAAAAAAAGAGCATAGAAATGCAGCGGCCTTTAGCGCGCATAATACGGCTTCAGACGGTCTACATGGACAACTATTGGTCGTACGCGGCGTCGCTGGGATGCAGTCATTGCGTTAGTGATGACTTCATAATCCAGTTCACCTAGCCGACGAAGAATCTGGTACGGGCCGAAATAGCGGCGCAAAAGCTTTTCACTCAATCCAAGGCGGCGAAAGGGCGTCCACACCCAGACTTGGTCTCCTGGCATGTATTCCGCGTTGCGTCTTCGTAGGTTGTAGCATCTGGCGTCGGACCGCTGCTGATCTTTGATCCGTAATCGGGCAAGCCTTCGAGCTTCTTCTGCGCGTTGAAGGTAGTCGGCAACGTCAACGTTGCCTTCTTCTGTAACGTTGGGCAGCATGGCGCCTAGCATGGTCGTGACCTCCCTGCCATGGACGAGCCTAAAAGGCGTCATCTGGGTGGTCTCCTGCACTGCACTGTTGTAGGCGAAGACGACGTAAGGCATGATGACGTCCCAGGTCTTGTGCTCGGCATCGACATACATGGCGAGCATATCGGCGATGGTTTTGTTCAGGCGCTCGGTCAGTCCGTTGGTCTGCTCATGGTATGCAGTTGTCCTCCGGTGGCTGGTTTGGCTGTAGCGCAGGATGGCTTGCGTTAGTACCGCCGTGAATGCTGTTCCTCCGTCCGTGATCAGCACATCGGGGGCACCGTGTCGAAGAAGAATGCACTCCACGAAAAATTTGGCGACTTCTGCTGCTGTTCCGTTCGGCAGGGCTTTCGCCTCGGCGTGGCGGGTCAGGTAGTCGGTCGCAATGATGATACACTTATTTCCAGATGTTGGCGTTGGAAAAGGGCCAAGCAAGTTCATGCCGATATGCTGAAAGGGCCTTGAGGGAGGTTCAATAGGGTTCAGAAATCCTGGTGGTCGTGTGGGGGGAGTCTTTCGTCGCTGACAATCTCGGCAGGTTTTCACATAGTGTGCGACATCGGCAGACAGTCGGGGCCAGTAATACTTGTCTTGAATGCGGCGGGGGGTGCGAGTAAACCCGAGATGTCCAGCTGTTGGCTCGTCGTGTGAAGCCAGTAGAACTTCGCGGAGACAAGTAGGTACAAAAAGGAGGTAGGCTGTTTTGCTCGCTGTAAAGTTCTTCACAAGGACCTCATTCTGCACACAGAAGAAAGACAGTCCTCGATTGAATGAAGCGGAGGGTGAAGAAACCTTGCCTTCCAGGTACTCGATGAGGCCTCTTAGGTCGGGGTCTGAGCGGTGCTGATTCGCAAAGAGCTGGGGCTGATGGGTCCCAGGAAGGCGTCCTCATCGTCGTCCGGCGGTGGAGCATCTACAGGGGCTCGTGAGCGGCAATCGGCGTCAGAGTGCTTGCGTCCGGAATTAAAAAAGACGGTGACATCAAACTTCTGGAGGCGCAGACTCCATCGAGCGAGTCAGGCAGAGAGATCCTTCAAATTGGCTAGCCAGCAGAGCGCGTGGTGGTAGCTGACAACCTTGAACGGTCGTCCGTAGAGGTAGGGGCGGAATTTCGAGGTAACCCAGATGATGGCAAGGCACTCCTCAGTTGTGGAATAGTTAGCCTCGGCCTTGGAAAGGGAACGGCTAGAGTATGCGATGACTTTCTACAGCCTGTCACTTTTTTGAACGAGGACGGCGCCTAGTTCCACGCTGCTTGCGTCGGTATGAACTTCAGTATCGGCGTTTTCATAAAAATGCGCAAGGACCGGTGGGGACTATAAACGACGCTGAAGTTCCTTGAAGGCTTCTGCTTGCGGCGCTTCGCATTTTAACGGCACGTCTGCCTTCGTCACTTGGGTCAAGGGCTCGGCGATGCGCTAAACGTTTTTCACAAATCGCCGGTACTATGTGCACAGTCCGAGAAATCTGCGCAATGCTTTCTTATCTGCCGGCGATGGAAACTGTTCAATAGCAGCTGTTTTCTTCGGGTCTGGACGTACTCCTTCCTTGCTAACGATGTGGCCTAAAAACAGCAGCTCTTCGTAGGCAAAGTGGCATTTCTCAGCTTTCAAGGTTAGGCCACACGACTTATTTGCGTCTAGTACTGTTCGAAATCTTTTATGTGCTCTTCAAAGTTGGAGGTAAAAACAACGACGTCATCTAAATATACCAGACAAATTTTCCACTTCAGGCCTGCCAGCACTGTATCAATTACTCGCTGAAACGTCGCTGGTGCGGAACAGAGACCAAATGGCATCACCTTGAACTCAAACAGCCCATCCGGAGTGATGAACGCTGTCTTCTCGCGACCTTTTTCGTCGACCTCAATTTGCCAGTAGCCGCTCTTGAGGTCCATCGACGAGAAATATTTGGCGTTGCAGAGGCGGTCCAGTGTGTCGTCGATGCGGGGGAGGGGGACGTCCTTCTTTGTTATGTTGTTCAAGCGGCGGTAGTCTACGCAGAATTGATGTGCGCCGTCTTTCTTCCTCACTAGAACAACCGGTGCCGCCCTTTAGCTGTTTGAAGGCTGGATGACGTCGTCGCGAAGCATTTCTTCGACTTGGTCCCGGATGGCTTGTCGTTCTCGCGGTGACACACGGTAGGGGCTTTGACGGAGAGATCGGACGTGTTGGTCCGTTATAATGCGATGCTTGGAAATTGGCGTTTGCCGCACCTTCGGCGATGTCGAAAAACACTCACTGTAGCTTTGAAGCAGATTGCGCATCTGGTCTTGTCTGTTCCGGTGCAGGGCTGGGTTGATGTCGAAAGTGGGCGAATTCTCTTGGTCAGGCGAATTTTCTGCGGAGGGGTCGGAGAGGGCGAAGGAGTCTCGTGCGTCAGATATTTCGTCGAAGGAAACAATCGTCGTTCTTCTGTTAATGTGTCGGTATTCTTCGCTGAAGTTATTCAGCAGTACTTCGGCCTGGCCATTGCGGAAACGTGCGATGCGTCTTGCGATGCTGATTCCTCGGTCTAGAAGCAACTGCATGTTCCCCTCGATGATGGCTTCAGCGTTATTGGCTTTCGTGGCGCCTACGGTCATGATAACGCTCGATCAGAATGGGACACTCACTTCTTCCTCCAGGACAGTCAGGGCAACGTGATTTTCCCCAGTTTTTATCGAGCCCATGGCTTTGTCCGTCGAAAGCTTGATCTGCTTGGATCGGAGGTCGATGATCGCCTGATACTCATTAAGAAAATCCATACCCAAGATCACTTCGCGGGAGCATTGCGGTAGCACAACAAAGGTCGCTGGATTAGTATGTCCTTTGACAGTCACTCGCGCTGTGCATCGTACTGGCGGTGTAATGAGGTGGCCCCCTGCGGTGCGAATGTGTGGGCCGTCCCAAGCCGCTGTGTCTTTTCTCAGATACGCAGCGAATGTTCCATTCATCACCGAGTAATCGGCTCCTGTGTCGACTAGAGCGGTAACTTTCCGGCCGTCGATAGTCACTTCTAAGTCGGAGGTCCTGGCTCTTGCATTGCATCTCGCTCTCTGCGTCGGGTCACGGCTTCGTCGCGTATGCGAGTCGCGGGTGGGGTGTTTGGTCAAAGCTTTTCAGGGTGGCGGCGTCGTTTTGAAGGCAGTTTGCGTCGTAGTCGGGGTTGTCATTGTGTGCGGCGTCGGTGCTGCGAGTGCCTGTTCTTCATGGAGCGTCGCGGGTGCAGCCTCTTCATGGGGCGTAGTCGGTGGAGGATCTTCGGCGTTTCGCTCTTGAGCAACCTCACCTCCAGAGGATGCTGCCTTTAGTTTCCCCTACGGGGGCTGGGAGACCTTCCTCGTACCGCGGCTGCACAGCTGCTGCGTGGCGACGCAAAGCGCGAGGTTGACGGCGATGGTGAGCGCGAAAAGCGGTTCGGCGTGTACGCTTCTCGACGCAGGTACTCGTCGATTTCCTGCGGACGTTGCCCGAACCTTGGTCGTGGGGCGTTAACGGCAAATCCTCGAAGACCGATACGTCGGTACGGGCTGTGACGAAGAATATGGCCGGCCTCACCGCAATGGAAGCACAAGCCGGAGAATAACAGAATAGCCGTGATTATACACAGGGCATACAACATGGCACTCGGCTGCCAGACTCGACCACCATGAAGCTGCAGCTACAACTGGGAGAGGCGCAGCACATATCGCAACTAGAAAGACTGACGACCACCGAAGCTGGACGAATCAAACTCGAGCTGCTTGGTAGCGGCTACCCCCGCCAATACGGTGACAAGGAAATAATACCGCGGAATGTCAGAGACGGCATCCAAGTCACCCCAGCCAAACCAACCGTACACCCGACGCATGGTCAAGGCCGAAGACACGCCAGAGCCGCGGTCCTGCATTGAGCCTAGGGACAAGCGAGGGAAGTGCGCTTCGTGGAGGGTGCCGAATATCAAGGCGATAGACGATACGCCGTTGCGGTCGCCGACACTGCCGGAACGTTTATCTGCTCCGCCAGCGTAAAGTCCCGACACGTCGAAGTTGCAGAGGAATTGGCCATTGCACTCGGCATACATGATCACGATTGCTAGGCGGTTGTTAGCGACTCGCGCATAGCCATAAACAATTACGCTAAGGGGAGAATATTCCTGCAAGCCAGCCGAATAATCAAGAACCTTAAATGCTCCCCGGACAAGAAGGTAGTTTGGTCGAGCTAGTCAGGGAGATGATGATGGTATATGCATGAAGTTACAGAGGCCTTGATAGAGAATTTCAGATATTTCACGAATAAAAATTAGAAGTAACACAAAAAGTTGTTCCGCATCCAGCACAACTGAAAGGAAGGAGTGCTGCTATGTATTAAGTTCCAGTGCACTGAACGTGTAAGCATCTAATCAATGAGCATGACATCCTCCAGGCGCAGTGTAAAACTCTGAGGATCAAAATTTTGTTTACATACTAATTTTGTTTTTTCAACGTTTCGAAGAACACAGGTCATAAGGGACACCATTGCGGCTGGCTGCGGATAATTTCGACCACATGGCCTTCGGAAAAGTGCACTGACGTCGCACAGTACAAGGGCCATCAGCATCGAATCTGCGTCTGGGAGTCAGCCGGAGAGCACCGTAACCTCTCAGCAATCGCGGCGCCTAATGACTTTTTCGGGTATCTGGCTGCATGTACATTTGACAGCCGTCTAACTAGGCCTTCGAAAGTTTAGCGCAACCTTGGAAGTTCTACTAAACGAGTTCTTTACCAGGACATGCGTGGAAACTTTAGATATGCTACGCAGTACCTCTCTTGGCGATGTTTATTCAAGTGTTTATATTCATTCATATCAGCTAATACAATGCCAGTCACCGAGAAGTAACTTTGTATAATTGAGTTCTTCAATTTCGAAATGTGTTCTTGAAGAATTCAAACACTGCCCTATTAAAATGCACGTATGTCATGGATGAAATCACAACCATCTGATTGCGCTTAAGAAAAGAAAGTGCAGCTGGTGAAAACAACTGATGTTATATTTGCTTTAAATCTGTTATGCTGAGCATTTCCTGGAAGAATTGTTAGAACCCGCGCTTGACAAAAATAAAATCTCAGCAGCCTTTCAGAGCTGAGATGCTTGCCAAAACGCCAAGCTTTTTTCTTCTGCAGCACAAAGGCCGCCCTTCTGCAGCAAGTGAAAAAGTTGAACTCTTCACAGTTTTAAAAAACTAAATCTTCATAGTGTTTGGAGTCAGAACTTCAAAACATGACCTATATAAGAGTTGCAGACTTGAAGAAAAGCCTTCAGACTTTGCCATTCTTATTGCAAAAAAGAACAGAGAAGACTATCATTGTATTGCCTGTCGTACTATAGCTTATGACTAGGATTTTATTTCCTATGACACGACGGACAGTTACGCGGCACTGCGAAAAATCTGCCTCCGCAACAGCTGCACTCGTCACTACACCAAAAGTTCCAGGTTGCCTCCTTTTCCCGTCAAGACACGATCAGATTTGGTCGCCATTATTGCTCTTCCTCTTCTTTATAACCGGGCCCATGTTTTCCAAGAACAGTCCAACGCTGCAAGGCTCTTTCACCTCGTCTTGATCACAATTCATAGGGGCCTGCGAAGTACCATGCAATTGGGGTTTGAATTTATAAGCCTTCATATTACTTGCATAACCGTAAGGGACAATAAAAATATAGGCCGAAACATTTTTTTCACTATGGGACAGTTTACAATTAGGGTGCAATTACTTAGCAAACGTGCATTCTTTTAAAAATCTGAATGTGCATGAATAGCTGTCGTAAAACATCGGGCAACAGCTCGTTGCTACCACCAACAATCACTCTTTTATTTGCTGTTCAGAAAAAGTTATAAACCTTACAATAATGCTGTATGAGAGGACCTAGGCATGTATGCCCTAAACACACGGAGTGCTTTATTTCATTTCATTCTATTTTGCATTATCATAGATTTTATCTCGCAGATATAATTGTACAAATTCTTCCTCAGATAACTGCTGTACGTAGTGAAAGTGCCCTGTTTCCCTCAGCATAAGAAGTATGTTCCTCAACCTGGAGCCTCGCTATATAACCCCTCCAAATTGTTTTGGCACTTATCCTTCTTGTAAGCCAATTTACCAATTCTCACAACATAATGAGATAATTGCTGTACATAGCGAATGTGTCCTGTTTCCCCTGAATATACGAAGTATTCTTTCTCAGCCTCAACCGGGACCCGTCGCTATGTAAATCCTCGAAATTACTGTGGCACTTAGCCTGCCTGTCAGCCAGTTTGCCAACTCTCACATTATATTATATGTACACTAAGAATGAAATATATGAACTTTTCTTCAGAACTAAGCAACCACTTCGTTTTGCATTCTCATAGGCACAGTTAAAATTCACAGCATGCAAGCTTGTTGGCCGTCGATCATGGCACATGCTGGCATATATCAACATGCGTCAACCTAAGCTCTTAACATGCTAATCTCTCTTCAGACATCATCGTACCCTAACTAAGGACAGTCCACCTTCCGATACCGTTGGTATAGTACATGCTTCTTCTAAGAGCGGACACACACACACACGCCCGCACGCACACACACACACACACACATATATATATTGCCGCGAAGCTTGCTTTTTGTCTGATCTTCTTATCACGGCAAGCACGCCGCATTATCAATTTTCTGGAACGCGAGACGCGACCAGAGTTATCTCGATTTTTTCTAGCCTCGCGCAAGTGTGCCTACTATCGAGCACGGCTAAGAGCGGCGGGCATTCTGTTAGTCGACGACCGCCGAGCACGTTCGCTGCTATCGCCGCCGCTGAGTTTTCAGAGCTATTCTTAGTGGGCGTAAGCCAGCCTATTAAAGTATTCTCTTACGAGCTGCTCTGTGCCTTCCTCAAGACCGGACCCCAGTCGGTGCTACGTGACCCCGGCGGAGTTCCCGTCACCACCTCGTGACATCTGGTGGAGGTGCTGGGTACATGCACCCAACCCAACCTGGAAGATCCACCGTAGGGAACGAGAGCCAAGAAGATCCCGAGGTACGACACAGCCGCCGTCTTCAAGGCCTGCAAGCTCAGCACGGATTACTACTGGATCCTACTCGACAACGACAACAAGCTCCAGCGCCCACCATGACCGAGCCAGCGACGTCCACCCCTGTCATGCTCCACCAGCCACGGGTGCCTCCAACCTTCCACGGCTACCCTGGCGACGACCCGGAAGATTGGATAGACAACTTTGAGCGCGTGGCTACATTTAACAGGTGGGAAGATGACATGAAGCTCCACTATGTTTTCTTTTCCCTTGACGGTCCTGCAAGAACGTGGTACGAAAACCACGAGACTACCTTGAAGACCTGGAAATTATTCAAGTCTGAAGTCGTGAAGGCGTTTACCAACATTCTCCGGAAGGAAAAGGCGCAGATGCTGCTGGACTCACGGATGCAGCACCCAAACGAAACTGTCAGCATGTACGTCGAAGAAATGCAGCGTCTTTTCCGCCGAGCTGACCCGAATATGACGGAGGAGAAGAAAACCAGATATCTAATGCGGGGCGTAAAGGAGTCTCTTTTCGCTGGCCTCGTACGAAATCCGCCAAGACTGTCGCCGAATTCGCCGAACAAGCGTCAACGATTGAGAAGACCCTGGACGCCCGCACAAGGCAGTACAACCGACCACCGCAGGTCTGCACCAGCTTTCCGGACACGACGACTACAACCAGCGACTTGCGGGAGATCATCCGTGAAATCGCCCGCGAAGAACTACGCCGGCTGCTGCCATCATCTTCACAACCTCAAGTAGCGAGCCTGACGGAAGTCGTCCGTGAAGAAGTGCGGCATGCGCTTGGCTCCCCTTCTGCGACGACTGAACCTCAAGCTCCAGCCATGAGTTACGTCGCTGCAGTACGCAAGCCCGCGCCTCGACGTGCCACCCCAAGCCCTATTCGACGTGAGCCAGCAGTGCTGGACCGCCGCCCTCCGGGCTCCGCCCACCCGACCTACGAACAACGTTCGGGCCCAAGGAAATGCGACACCTGGAGAACCCGTGACAACCGTCCGCTGTGCTTCCACTGCGGTGAAGCCGGTCACGTCCTGCGTCACTGCCCGTTCCGACGCATCGGTCTTCGCGGATTCGCCGTTGACGCACAACGACCATGCTTCGGCCAATATCCACAAGAACTCGACGACTACCTGCGCCGCGACGAATACGTGTCGAGCCGATTTTCCCGCTCACCCTCGCCGCGAGCCTCGCGCTTCACGTCGCCCTGCCACAGCTACGCAGCGGCTGTGCGAGGAAGGTCCCCCAGCCCCCGTAGGGGAAACTGAAAACAGCAACCTTAGGAGGTGAGGTTGCTTCCGGCAAAAAACGAAGACCCTCCAACGACGAGAACTCACGGCGACGCCGCACCGACGACGACACGACGCAACTTAGAGACCCCCAGGCCACCGACATCGACAAGCCCCTGCAGCCGCAGTCGCAATCACCGACCAAGCCGTGACCCGACGCCGAAAGTTACGTGCAACGCAAGAGCAAGGACTTCCGATCTAGAGGTGACTGTCGACGGCCGAAACGTTACTGCTCTAATCGACACGGGAGCTGACTATTCCGTGCTGAGTGGTTCCTTCGCCGACCGGATCAAAAAGTGACGACGACTTGGGATGGCCCGCAGATACGCACAGCAGGTGGACACCTCATCACTCCATCAGGAATGTGCACTGCGAGACTGACTGTCAACGGACACACATATCCGACAGTATTCGTCGTACTTCAGAAATGTTCCCGTGACGTCATTCTGGGGATGGACTTCTTGACACAGCACCGCGCAGTCATCGACCTCAAGTCCAAGTCCATCACGCTTTCGACGGACGAAGCTTTACCTCCGAAAACGACCCCAGAGCAGTCAAAGGCCCTCAGTGTTCTCGATGAAGAACTAACCATCCCACCCCGGTCCAGCGTCATCGTCCCCGTCTGTGCAAGAAATTTCGAATACGCAGAAGGCATCATCGAGGGAAACACGCAGTTGCTCTTAGACAGACGACTTGGCGTCGCAAGAGGCATCGCTCATTTGCGGCATGGAAAAGCCGAAGTACTGGTCACGAACTTCAGCGAAGAATACCGACACCTCAACAGAGGCACTACAATTGCGTTCTTGGACGAAGCAACTGATTTACTGGACGCCTTCATCATCTCCAACGAACCTGAAAATGACAGCCTAAAGCAAGACCATGATCCCACGTTCGCCATCAACCCAGCATTACCCCGGGACCGACAAGAGAAAATCACCCTTCTTCTTCAAAGTTACAGCGAATGTTTCGCCTCGTCATCAAAGGTGCGACAAACGACGATAGCCAAACATCGAACTATAACCGACGAACACACCAGACCTCTCCGCCAAAGCCCTTACCGTGTGTCGCCGCGAGAACGACAGGCCATCCGGGACCAAGTAGAGGAAATGCTTCGCGACGACGTCATCCAACCTTCGAAGAGCGCATGGGCGGCACCGGTCGTTCTAGTGAGAAAGAAAGACGGTGCTCTTCGATTCTGCGTCGATTATCGGCGACTGAACAAGATTACGAAAAAAGACGTCTACCCCCTCCCGAGGATCGACGACACTCTGGACAGGCTCTGCCACGCCAAGTATTTCTCGTCGATTGATCTCAAGAGTGGATATTGGCAGATTGAAGTCGACGAAAGAGACCGGGAAAAGACTGCCTTCATCACACCGGACGGACTGTACGAGTTCAAAGTCATGCCATTTGGGCTTTTCTCCGCACCCGCGACTTTCCAAAGGTTAATGGACACAGTGTTGGCAGGCCTCAAGTGGCAAACCTGTCTCGTCTATCTAGACGACGATGTAGTCTTCGCAGCGAGCTTCGAGGAAAACCTCCGGAGGCTGAAGGCAATACTCGACGCAATCAAGTTATCCGGACTTACCCTGAAGCCTGAAAAGTGCCGTTTTGCCTACCACGAACTATTGTTTCTCGGCCACATCATCAGCAAGGACGGCGTGCGCCCCGACCCGCAGAAGACAGCCGCCATTGCCAATTTCCCGCAGCCTCATGACAAGAAGGCGGTCAGCAAATTTCTGGGATTGTGTACTTATTACAGACGCTTTGTGAGGAATTTTTCGCGCGTCGCGGAACCTCTGACCAAGCTCTCCAAGGCAGACGTACCATTCACATGGAATTCGGCACAAGCGGAAGCCTTCAAAGAACTTCAGCGTCTCCTGCAGTCTCCACCGGTGCTAGGGCACTTTGACGAAAACGCCGAGACAGAAATCCATACCGACGCAAGCAGCTTTGGTCTAGGCGCCGTGCTCGTCCAGAAAAACGAAGGAGTCGAAAAAGTAATAGCATATGCAAGTCGTTCATTGTCGAAAGCAGAAGCGAACTATTCGACCACTGAAAAGGAGTGCCTTGCGATCGTTTGGGCTACATCGAAGTTCCGTCCCTACTTGTATGGACGCCCGTTCAAGGTTGTGAGCGACCACCATGCATTGTGCTGGCTGGCTAACTTGAAGGACCCCTCTGGCCGTCTCGCTCGATGGAGCTTGCGCCTCCAAAAATTCGACGTCACGGTGGTCTACAAGTCTGGGCGAGAGCACTACGACGCTGACTGCCTGTCACGAGCCCCTGTCGACATGCCGCCAAAAGACGATGACGACGACGCTTTCCTTGGACTGCTAAGTTCCAGCGACTTCGCACGACAGCAGCAATCTGATCCTGACCTACAGCGCCTGCACGAGTATCTTGAGGGGAAGTCTCCTTCACCTCCTGCCCTCTTCAGGCGTGGACTATCGTCCTACTGTCTGCAACAGGGAATCGTCGTGAAGAAGAATTTCTCACCGAACAAGGCCGCCTACCTTCTCGTCGTCTCGAAGAGCCTTCGGGAGGAAATTCTGCAGGCTTCGCATGACGAACCAATGGCTGGCCACCTCGCGTTTACTCGCACCCTCCGCCGAATCCAAGAGAGATATTACTGGCCTCGTCTATCCTCCGACGTCGCGCACTACGTTAAGAGTTGTCGTGAATGCCAACGCCGGAAAACGCCACCGAAAAGACCAGCAGGGTTCCTGCAGCCGATTCGACCGCCATTAAGACCTTTCCAGGAGGTCGGTATGGACCTACTTGGCCCCTTCCCAACATCAACGACGGGCAACAAGTGGATTATTGTGGCGACCGATTATCTCACCAGGTACGCTGAAGCAAAGGCCCTCCCGAACGGCACAGCAGCAGAAGTCGGCCAAATTCTTCGTCGAATCCATTCTTTTACGACACGGTGCCCCCGAAATACTGATAACAGACAGGGGTACAGCGTTCACGGCGGAGCTAACCCAGGCTATTCTGCAGCACAGCCATACAAGTCACCGGAGAACAACTGCGTACCATCCGCAGACAAACGGGCTTACAGAACGCCTCAACAAGACCATCGCCGATATGCTTTCTATGTACGTAGACGCAGAACACAAGACATGGGACGTCATTCTTCCCTATGTGGTGTTCGCCTACAACACCGCTGTGCAAGAGACCACCCAAATGACACCATTTAGTCTCGTCCACGGGAGGGAGGCCACGACCACACTCGACGCCATGCTGCCCGACGTTACCGACGAAAGTAACCTCGACGTCGCCGCCTACCTGCAGCGCGCACAACAAGCTCGACGACTTGCCGTGAGAGAATACAAGACCAGCAGCGCACCGACGCCCGACGCTACAATCTTCGAAGACGCGCAGTGCAATACAAGCCAGGCGATAGAGTTTGGGTTTGGACGCCGATTCGCCGCCGCGGACTGAGTGAAAAACTTCTGCGCCGCTATTTCGGCCCGTACAGGATTCTTCGCAGACTGGGTAATCTGGACTATGAAGTCGTCCCTGACGGAGTTACAGCATCCCAGAGACGCCGCACACGCTCAGAAGTTGTCCACGTCGCCCGTCTGAAGCCTTACTATTCGCGCTAATGACTCTGTGTTTACATTATGAGTATTTATTTTGTATGATCTGTGTCTTTATGTCCGTTATTCCTGTTTTTAAGCATCGGGTCGATGCTTCTTTAAGGGGGGAGTAATGCCGCGAAGCTTGCTTTTTGTCTGATCTTCTTATCGCGGCAAGCACGCCGCATTATCAATTTTCTGGGACGCGAGACGCGACCAGAGTTATCTCGATTTTTCCTAGCCTCGCGCAAGTGTGCCTACTATGTTCTGGAACTTTCCTTGCCGCCTTTAAAATTGAGCACGGCTAAGAGCGGCGGGCATTCTGTTAGTCGACGACCGCCGAGCACGTTCGCTGCTATCGCCGCCGCTGAGTTTTCAGAGCTGTTCTTAGTGGGCGTAAGCCAACCTAATAAAGTATTCTCTTACGAGCTGCTCCTTGCCTTCCTCAAGACCGGACCCCAGTCGGTGCTACGTGACCCCGGCGGAGTTCCCGTCACCACCTCGTGACAATATATATATATATATATATATATATATATATATATATATATATATATATATATATATATATATATATATTGTAACGTGCTTCCACAGAACCTCGACGGAAGAAGCAGAAGATGAAGGACTGACCCGCGGAGAAAGAGGAAGAAAAAGAGAGAGCTGAAGGACGCTGCTAGGCTTCCTGCTTCCATCCTGCTTCGACCGGTCCCCTCTTTGAATAAACCCCCGTGCGTGCAAAGCACGTAACAGGTTGGTGAGAGGTGCCGGGTATCGACCACGGAGCATTCCATCTACCGAAGGAGCCGTAGACTCGCAGGCTTCCCACCACTGCCATCGGACATGCCTGGAGACGACAATGCTGAGCAACCCGGGCTATCCACAGCGAACAACTGGCCACATTATCGAGAGCCCCGCACATTTTTTGGAAAACCTGAAGAGGACGTTGACGAGTGGCTGAAACACTACGAGCGGGTGAGCAAATACAATCGATGGAACGCTGCTACTAAACTGGCTAACGTTGTGTTTTTCCTTGCCGCCACTGCCCTTGACTGGTTCGACAATCATGAGGATACACTGAGTTCATGGGCTACCTTTACGACCGAGATAAAGAAAAATTTTGGGGATGAATCGGCAAAGAAGAAGCGTGCGGAACAGACATTGCTTCACCGCGCGCAAGTACCCGGAGAAACTTGCACGGCATACATCGAAGCCATCTTAAAGTTATGCAAGCTAGTTAACTCCAGAATGCTTGAAGAAGACAAAGTCGGCCACCTTCTAAAAGGAATTGCGGAAGATGTTTACAATTTCCTGATTAGCAAAGAGAGCCTGAGCACCACCGCTGACGTTATAGAACATTGCAGAACATTTGAAGCTCTTAAGCTGCGTCGAATCACCCCTAAATTCGGAAGATTGGCCAATGTCACCTCTATAGCCAGTGTTGAAGCCAGTTCTCCAAATTCAATGGCTGATATGATTCGAGAGATTGTGCGCGAGGAATTGTCCAGATCCCGGGATACCTTCTGCCACACACAATATCTGCGGCACAGTTCTGCACCGGAGGAAGATGTTGCCGCCCTGTCGACTCCGTGGGCTCCACCCAACGGCACTTTGCCCATGGATGATCGGAACATTGCCCAACGTTATCGCCACCAGCCGACAGAAAGGAGGCCCAGCTACCCAGAAGACGTGGTTCGTCAGCAGCGAGATCCTGGCTTCAGCCAACGTCGCGACTTTGTTCGCCAGGACTCTTATGGCGGTCGCTGGCGCCCTCAACCTTTGTGCTACCGGTGTGGCATTGCAGGGCATATCGCTAGATATTGCCGCCGTCGTTTCCCAACTTCTCAAGACTGCCAACCCCCGGCGAATACTTACGGGCAACTGCACACCGCGCAGCAGAGACCCCCAACGTCCGCTTGGGACCCGTACCGTCCGAGCAATTTGCGGAGTTCATCACCCGCATCTGACCGCAGTGTGACGCCGCCACCTCAGCGCCAACGGCGGTCACCTTCTCCTCGACGTCGTGCATCCCCTCCGCCTCCGGGAAACTAGGAGGCGCGGCCGATGGAGGTGAGGCCGCCGGCGAGTCGATGACGTCCAATCTATCTCTGCCCGTGTTTATGTTGAAGAACAAACTGGAAGTGTTTATTGATGGTGTGAAAACAATGGCTCTTGTGGACACTGGTGCTACCGTATCCGTTATGAGTTTGAGGTTTAAGAATCGTTTAGGTAGGAAAGTGATGTTTAGTGGTGACCGTGCAGCGTTATTCCGTGGTGTCGGTGGTGAACCTTTGGTTCCACTTGGTGTGTGTGCTTCGGATGTTGTTATTGGTGGTCTAACGTTTAGAACAGAATTCGCAGTGCTACCACGGTCAACGCATGATGTGATTCTTGGGATTGATTTTCTGCAAGAGTGTGGTGCAACTTTAGACTGTCGTACGGGAGAAGTTGCTTTGAATTCTTCGTTACTTTCAGCTCTTGTGGATAACTCGACACCGGATTTTGGAGCATTTGCGGTGGAAGAAGATACTATTGTACCAGCTTTCTCTGCAGCATTCGTGCGGGTTTCCTCTATTCACAATCAGTGCGAATCTTTTGAAGCTGTGGTAGAGCCTACGACACTCGCCTGCTCTAAGAAGAGTATCGTCGTGCCTCGTTGCGTCGTTCCCGTGGTGAGAGGCCGTACTGAGCTGTGGACAGTGAACCACTCTGAAGAGCCAGCTGTGTTGCCCCGGGGCCTCAAACTCGCCCGTTTCGAGGAAGGTGTGTCAGGTTTCGTCGCGGCGTTAACCAACTCTGTCAGTGAGCAGCACGTGAAAAGAGATATGGAGACCCAAGTTAAGGCTATGATTAATCAGGCTCTTTCCCCAACCGAGCGTCGCACTCTAGTGGAACTCCTTCTGAAACACGTGTTCGTGTTCGACTTTGCCAAAGACGATTCAACACCACCGCCTACCAGTCGTATTCATCACACGATCAACACCGGCTCCGCACCTCCTATACGCCAGAAGCCCTATCGAGTCTCAGCCACTGAACGTAAGTTAATAGATGACCAAGTTCAAGAGATGCTAAAGCGAGGCATAATTCGAGAATCCTCCAGTCCTTGGGCGGCTCCAGTTATCCTTGTTAAGAAAAAAGATGGCACATGGAGGTTCTGTGTTGACTACCGTCGCTTAAATACGGCCACGAAGAAGGACGTCTACCCGCTTCCACGTATAGATGACGCAATTGATTGTCTGCACTCCGCTTCATACTTTTCTTCTATTGATTTGAGATCCGGCTACTGGCAAATCCCCGTGCACGCTGCAGATAGGGAAAAAACGGCATTCATTACACCAGACGGACTTTACGAGTTCAACGTTATGCCTTTCGGATTATGTAATGCACCTGCAACATTCGAGCGGTTCATGGATACAATCCTGCGTGGCCTCAAGTGGCAAATTTGTTTATGTTATCTGGACGACGTTGTAATTTTTGGCAAAACGTTTAGTGAGCACAACCGCCGTCTGGATATTGTGCTTGATTGCATGGAACGAGCTGGCCTTATCCTCAATTCCAAGAAATGTCATTTTGGGAACCGTGAAACAATTGTTCTTGGTCATTTAGTTGATAAAGAAGGTGTTCGACCAGATCCAAAGAAAATTGAAGCTGTCAAAAGTTTTACGGTGCCTCAATCAGTGAAAGAGCTGCAGAGTTTTTTAGGGCTCTGCTCGTACTTTCGACGCTTTATAGCTAGGTTTGCGGACATCGCTTACCCACTCACGTGTTTGCTGCATAAAGATGCACCGTTCAATTGGACCAGCGAATGTGACGCAGCTTTCCGGCATCTGAAATTTCTTTTGACCTCGGGCCCCATCCTACGCCACTTCTGCCCATCTGCACCAATTGAAGTGCACACTGATGCAAGTGGTATCGGTATCGGCGCTGTACTTATACAACGCCATGGTCACGATCAGCACGTGGTAGCATATGCCAGCCGTTCGTTGAGTAAGAGCGAAAGAAATTACACGGTTACTGAGCAAGAATGTCTCGCCGTTGTTTTCGCTGTACAGCGCTTCCGCTCCTATCTGTACGGGAATGCTTTCACCGTCGTGACCGACCACCACTCGCTTTGCTGGTTAGTGAGTCTTCGTGACCCCTGTGGCCGGCTTGCTCGATGGGCTTTGCGCCTACAAGAATTTAATTTCACTGTTGTGCATAAAAGCGGCCGTAAACACTCAGATGCCGATTGTCTTTCCCGTTTGCCGCTTCTAACGACTGAGGACGACGCAGACAACTTTGATGAATACTTGTCGTCACTTTCACAAGCCTTCCCCGATCTTCAAGTTTTTCGAACTGAGCAACGCAAGGACCAAACATTAACCTCTTTGTTTGATGCCGCTCAAGATTCTGTAAAGAATACTTTTTGCATTCGCGACGGTTTGCTTTATAAGAAGAATTTCGCTTCTGGAGGAGCACGCATGCTTCTTGTCGTACCCGAAAGCCTACGCATCACAGTTCTTGAAATGATGCACGACGACGCCACGTCTGGGCACTTGGGAGTGACACGCACACTCCACCGCACACAACAACGATTTTACTGGCCTAACATGCGTTCAACCATCCAGCACTATGTAGCCAGCTGTGTGCAATGCCAGCGCTTTAAGCTGCCGACTTCAAGTCCACCGGGCAAATTGCGGCCAATCACACCTCCAACAGCCCCGTTTGAGCAAGTTGGCATTGACCTCCTTGGACCTTTCCCACGATCCTCTAAAGGAAATCGATGGATTCTTGTGTGCGTAGACCACTTAACCCGTTATTGTGAGACAGCCGCGATACCAGTTGCTACTGCGTCTGAAGTATCTAACTTCTTACTTCGATTCGTCATTCTTCGGCACGGCCCTCCTGCAGTTCTCATTAGCGACCGTGGACGTCAATTTACAGCGGACGTTGTTGAAGAACTTCTCCGCCTCAGCAGCTGCAGTTTTCGCCACTCCACGCCATATCATCCCCAAACGAACGGTGTGGTAGAACGCACTAATCGTACGCTCACCACCATGCTTGCCATGTACGTCGCTGCAGATCATAAGGACTGGGATGGCGTACTCCCGTTCATCACTCATGCGTACAACACCGCGCAACATGAGACAACTGGCTACAGCCCCTTTTACCTGCTCTATGCTCGCTCGCCTCGCTGCGGCCTTGACACCATGCTACCATTTTTCATCCACGATGAACCTTCTCTTGCGACCACACTCTGCAGAGCTGAAGAAGCTCGCCAGCTTGCCCGCGTTCGAATTTTATCTTCGCAAGAGCGTTCCAAGAACCGCTACGACGTCCAACACCAAGAAGTTTCTTATGTTCCTGGTGACATTGTGTGGTTGTGGACCCCTCTACGCAAGCGTGGTCTGTGTCAGAAACTGCTATCCCACTACACTGGACCATTTGTTGTGTTGGAGTGCATAAGTGACGTTAATTACGTTATAGCACGACTAACTGCTAGTGGTCGACGGTCACGCCAATCTCAGGTGGTGCATGTAGCCCGCCTCAAGCGATTCCATCCCAGACGGTCTGTTTAACTCGCCCGACGGGCATCGTCTGCGAGGAGGGAAATGTAACGTGCTTCCACAGAACCTCGACGGAAGAAGCAGAAGATGAAGGACTGACCCGCGGAAAAAGAGGAAGAAAAAGAGAGAGCTGAAGGACGCTGCTAGGCTTCCTGCTTCCATCCTGCTTCGACCGGTCCCCTCTTTGAATAAACCCCCGTGCGTGCAAAGCACGTAACAATATATATATATATATATATATATATATATATATATATATATATATATATATATATATATATATATATATATATATATATATATATATATATATATATATATATATAAATGAATGCAGCCAACAGTCACCGAAAACAACGCGAACATGGGAGTGTTTCTATATTTTTAAATTGTTGTGCCAATCTATGGTGGAATTATATTTCGATTAATCTGTCGCTTTAAGAAAGTTACTTACAAAGCCGGGGAAAAAACAACCTGCACCGGTTAAATTTTTACAAATATAGAAACATTCCCCTGTGCGCCTTGGTTTCGGTGACGGTTGGCTTCATTCATATGTTTGTCAAAAGAGCCCCTCATTTCATTTTATATATATATATGTATTGTCAGTTCCTAATGAGAACTTATGCAGGGGTTGGTTGATGTGCAAGTGAATACACCAGGTATACAATCAGAACGCAAAGGAAGAAAAAGAATCTTAAACAAAATCAAAGGCACAATAACGAAGACAGTCAAATTCGGCTAGTAGGTAGCACAGCTATCGCGGCACACTGCACAAACTTTTTCCAGAAAATTTTCTCAAGTGGCCAGCTTATCTAGAGAGTTCCATTAGCGCATTGCCCACGGGAAAAAAGAGTAGCATACTTTGCTGGCACAAGTGTGCTCTACATTTGTATATTCGTGCTTACGCCACATTTGATTAGAAAGCTTGCAAGTGACATACGTAGAAGTATTAATGTGAAATGCTCTATGAATTACCAAGTACAAAAAGTTCAGCCTGTGCAAGGTTGCGCGGCTGGTTAGCGTAGCTATGTCTGCGCGGATAAGCAGTTCTTTTGGGGAATCAATGCGCTGGTATTTATTAGGGATAATATAAACCGCTTTTCGTCGCAATGACTCGAACATAACTGAGTCATTTTGTGCGTACGGAAACCAAACGATTTTCGCGGTTTGCAAGATTGATCGGACAAGAGCTTTGGACGCCAACAGCCTGGTTTCAGAACTAGAAAAACGTAGGACACGCTTAAAAAGAGATGTGTGGTCATTGCCGTTTTAGTTTTATTACGCACATGTGCCTTTAATGCAAGGTCGTGAGATATAACAACGCCGAGGTGTTTCTTCTTCCTTACGATTTACAGAATGGCCTTACCAATATTTTAAGCGTAGTTAAGCTTTAATTTCTTTTTTTTTGTCACTAGCATCGCGACCGTTTTTTCATTTAATTGCCATTTCAGAACAAAACACCACTTCGCTACGTTGTTAGGGGCCGCGTTTAACCTTGCTTCAACTTCTGGTTTAGTGATTCGCTGGTAGGGCACGCAGTCATCTTTGAACATACGTACGTTTAAACCACATGGCTTGCTAAGTCGTAAATGTAGAAAAAGAGCTAGTACTGTTGCTGCCGGTACTCCGGAGACAACTGTTACAGTACTTGAAAGGTAATCATCACATGGCATGAATTGTTGGCGTTCCGGCGAGAAGTTGGCTATCCATTTGAGAACGGGTCCTTCACTGAGTACATGGCGAAGCTTAAAAAGTAATTTGACGTTTGACACATGGTCGAAGGCCTTCGAATATTCGAGGAAGAATATGTCTGTCTGACTTTGGTCATTAATTGCCTGAGCTAAGTGGTGAAGGAGTTCTGCCTGTTAGGTGACAGAAGACAAACCCGCTCTATCAAGCTATGGTGATTGGGATGGATAATTTGTTTCGCCTCCTCATGCTCTTGGAGAAATTTTAATGTTGTGTTCTAGAATTTCAGAACAAAGTGGTTTCATTCTTCAAATCAGGAATTGAAACGTCACCTGCAAATTATTGTCCCATCTCGCGGACCAGTAATTGCTGAAAACTATTAGAATACGTAATTATTACAAACCTTGTTAATTTTCTCGATACTAATTCGTTCTTCACACCCGCACAGCACGGTTTTCGGAAATCATATTTATGCGAATCCCAACCTCTGTGCTTTACAAACAAGCTCGTCCTTATTTTAGACAGCGCCTCTGAGGCGGACTGCATATTCTTCGACTTTTCTAAAGCTTTCGACAAGGTATGTCACCGTTTATAACTTTTTGAACTAAATAATTTGAAACATGATCATAACAATTTGAAGTGGATGAGATATTTTCTTCATAACCGATCACAATTTGTTTTTCCTAACAACTCCAATTCACCTTTCAGTGACGTTTATTCGGGAGTGCCTCAAGGGTCAGTCATTAGACCGCTTCTCATGGAACCAAACACTGAAAAAGTAAAGTTATGCGAATATCTCGAAATGCTAACACATCTTACAGGTACTACTTAATTACCATCCCCTTAAAATCTGTGACTACATATGAATAATTGGGCATCCATATTTCTGCAGACCTCTCCTGGTCGCACCCCATCGAGTACATTATTAACAACGCTAACCGCATGTTGGGCTACGTACGCCGAAACTTTACGAAAACCCCGTCTTCTCTTAAATTATTGCTTTACAAAACGCTGATTCAATCGAAACCGCAATATGCAGCTGCTGTATGGGATCGCTACTACGAAAAGTTAATAAATTTGTTGGAGATGGTCAAAAATAATGCCGCGCGTTTTATTTTAACGAACTTTAATCGTGGAGCAAGCGTAACCAGCCTGAAAACTTACCTCTCTTTACAGCCTTTAGCATGCCGCTGAAAAATAATTCGTCTCAGTGTTTTCATAAATTGTACCATCATTTCACTCTACCGAACGCACTCCTTGCTCCTCCCCATTATGACTCAAGATGCACTGATCATCGCCACAAGGTTGGAATTTCAACATTTCACACCTTCTCAGCATTTTATTCCTTCTAGCTTCGTCCTTCACGTGAATGGAACCACCTTCCTGCTGAAATTATCGACATCAATGATAACCAGCATTTTCGCAACGCAATAGCTAACACTGTATAAATAGCAGAAATTCCTTCTAATACTCATTTCCTTGACTATCTACTTATTGTATTCACTCCCCTCTTTAATGGCTCTGGCACTGAGCGTTCAACAAATGAAATGAAATCAATGGAAAGCAATTTTCAAAAGAAAGTGGTCTGTAATTAATTAGCAGTTATGCGTCACCTGGCTTAAGTAGAGGAATTATTTTAGCGATTTTCCATTTAGCTATCCTGAATTGATTTAGAAAAATATATTTAGAAAAGCTCTGTCAAAAGATTGCAAGTTATATATCGCACCAGCACAGCTACCACAGTCCTCCATAAAGTCAGCAATAAAATTCCAATAAGGAAGTCGTCAGGCAAGGAGACACCATTTCGAAAATGCTCTTCACCGCCTGTTTACAGGACGTACTCCAAGGCCTGAATTAGGAACATTTGGGAATAAGAGTTCATGGAGATTACCTAAATAGTGTACGATTCTCTGATTACATTCCTTTCCTGAGTCAGTCAGGAGGTGAACTGCAAATAATGATCAGTGAGTTAAAAAGGCAGAGCAGAACGCAGGTTCTAAAAATTAACATGCAGAAAACCTAAGTAATGATCAACAGCCTAGCAAGAGAACAGCAGTTCACAATTGACAGCGAGGGGTAGCAAGTGGGAAAGTAATGCGTCTACTTAGGGCAAGTAGTGGCAACTGATCCGGATCGTGAGAGGGAAATAACTAGAAGGACAAGAAAGTGGTGGCGCGCATATGGCCGGTTCTCTCAAGTCAGGAGTAGCAACTTACCAATATCCTTCAAAAGAAAATTATACAAAAGGTGCATCTTACAGGTACTCTCCTACTGGGCAGAAACGTGGAGGCTAACGAAAAGGGTTCAACTTAAATTAAGGACAACACTGCGAGCCACGGAAATAAAAATGATAGGTGAAACGTTGAGAGACCAGAAGCGGGCAGAGTGAGTGAGGTAACAAACGCCGATTAATAGCATCCTAGAGGAACTCAAGAGGAAGGAATGGGCAAGATTTCCGCTGGTTCTTAAGATAACCAGTGGTTTCTTAGTTTTCGCGCGCAACCTCCACAAAATCGAATATTTCAAACATACGATTTACGTCGACGTCACCGCAATCCGGGTCAACAATGGCAGCGACAGGAAAATCGAATCGTCGTTGCAGGAAGCGATAGATGTAGTTAAAGAACACCTGATAAATACGAGGCTCCGATTATCGACCAAGACGTCAGAGCTCCTGCTGTACCGACCCACCCAGAAGGGACGACCACTCAACGGATGCAAGGAGAAGCCAAAAATTGAAGAACTTAGGATACTCCCGATTGACAGCCGAACCACCAAAACCGTCAAGTCCTAGGCATGATCATCATATCAAGCGGCATAAACAGCAAGACAGTCCACAACCTCGTACACAAGACTGCCAATGCAATGAGGTTACTAAAAGACAGTCATCAACAGGAGCTGTGACATGAGGCAGGAGAGGCTGATACGACTCGGCTTTACTTCGTCATATGCCATATAACCAAGAAGGCCGCTTTTCACTATTCGTAGAAGGCGGAGAACAAAATAGACGTGATTATACCCAGGGCATACAAGACGAAACTCGGCTGCTAGATTCCACCAGCACGAAGCTGCTGCTGCAACTGGGAGAGGCGCAGCACATATGGAAACTAGAAAGACTGACTGCCACCGAAGCTGCACGACGCAATCTCGAGCTGCTTGGTACCATTTACCAACGCCACTACGGCGGCAAGGAAATAATCCCGCGGAACGTCAGGGACGGCATTCTGGTCAGTCCAGGCCCTCGAAACGTACAGCCGACGTGTTACCAAGGCAGAAGACAGGCCAGAGCCGCGGCCCTGCTTTGAGCCTACGGAAAAGCGAGGGAAGTGTTCTTTGTGTACAATAACGAATATCAAGGCGATCGACGATACGCAGCTGCGGTCATCGACACTGCCAGAACGCTTATCCCCTCCGCCAGCGTAAAGTCTCCACACGCCGAATTGTCCGAAGAGTTAGCAATCGCACTCGCCATACATGATCACGATTGCGAGGCAGTTAGCTACTCGAACATAGCCTCAAAGAATTTCGCCAAGAGGAAAATATCCGTGGAAGCCTGCCGAATATTCAAGAACCTATAACGCTTACCGGACAACAAGGTCGAGCTGGTTTGGTCGAGCTAGTCAGGGAGATGATGATGTATGCATGAAGTTACAGAGGCCTTGATCGAGAATTTGAGATATTTCATGAATAAAAATTAGAAGTAACACAAAAAGCTGTCCCGCATCCAGCACAACTGAAAGGAAGGAGTGATGTTATGTAATAAGTTCCAGTGCGCCGAACGTGTAAGCATCTAATCAATGAGCATGACATCCTCCAGGCACAGTGTAAAAGTCTGAGGATCAAAATTTTGTTTATATACTTTTTTGTGGTTCCTACGTTCCGAAGAACACAGGCCATAAGGGACGCCATTGCGGCTGGTTCCGGATAATTTTGGCCACCTGGGCTTATTTAAAGTACACTGACGTCGTACAGTACACGGGCCTCTAGCATCGAACCTGCGTCCTGAAGCCAGCAGCAGAGCACCATAACCGCTCAGCAATCATAGTGCCTAATGGCTATTTCTGGCATCTGGCTCCATGACACTTTGGAAAATGTCTTACTAGGTCCTTAAAAGTACAGCGCAACCTTGGTAGTTGTAATTTACCTGTTCTTCACCAGGACATGTATATTTTAAATATGGCACGCTGTACCTCATTTGGTTATGTTTATTCGAGTGTGTATATTCATTCATATCATCTAATACAATGCCAGTCACAAAACGTAACTTTGCAAAACGCCGTTCTTCACATCCCAAATGTGTTTTTGAAGCCTGCAAACAGTACCCTAATAACATGCACATACGTCATGGTTGAAATCACTAGCATCTATTTGCGCTTAAGAAAAGAAACAGTGGCAGTGAATACAATGATATTATATTTGTTTTATATCTGTTTTGCTGAGCACGTCTTGGAGAGAAGAGTTAGAATCGCTTGACGAAAATAGAATCTCCGCCTCCTTTCAGAGCCGAGATGCTTGCCAAGACGCCAAGTTTTATCTTCAGCACTTTATATGGCTTCTCTTCTTGAGAAGGTGAAAAGTTGAACTCTTCACAGTTTTAACAAATTAAGTCACCATTGTGCCTGGAGTCAGAAGTTCAAAACATCACATATATAAGAGTTCCACACTTGAAGAAAAGCCTTCTGGCTTTGCCGTTCTCATTGCAAAAAAGAACATATAAGACTAGCGCTGTATTGCTGGTGGTCCTATAGCATATGGCTAGGATTTTATTTACCATGACAGGACGGACAGTGATGCGGCCATTCACAATATCTTCCTCCACAACAGCTGGACTCTTCCACACACCGCATGGTTCCCGGTTGCCTCCATTTCCCACCGGGACAAGAACCGACTTGGTCGCCATTATTGCACGGCCTCTTCCTCTTTATATCCGGGCATATATTTTCCGGGTACTCTCCAGCGCTGCACGCCTTTCTTACCTCGTCATTATCACAAGGCGAGGCCTGCGAAGTACCATGCAATTGGGCTTATAATTTCTAGGCATTGATATTTCTTGCAAAAACTGTAAGGGTTCATAAAAAGATAGGAAAATGCATTCAGAATGGGATTAGCAATTAACAGTTTACAGTGAGGGTGCAATTACTTAGCGAAAGTGCATTCCTTTAAAAAATGTCAATTTTCACGACTAGCAGTTCGTGGAAGAACAGGAACAAGCTCGTAACAAGCATAAATATGGTGGCGAGTGCTTTTATGTTGTCATCATCAAATGATGTACGGCTCAGGGTCCTATGCATTTGATAGGCGAAGCGAAGCTTGTGAGTTCATCGCTGAATTCCTCAAGTTAAGCCTTTGCATTATTCATAAAACATATCACCTATCGCGGACGCGAACGCGAAAGGAAGCGATAAGCCCGTAAAGTGTAACGAAAGAGTTAAGAGTGACGAGGCACACTTGTGCGAGCTGGCCACATTGACAGAATTAGAGAACAGGCACTTGGTCAGTGAGGGAACGCCCGCGAAGATCAGATCTGCACGCGAATGATACAGGGGACAGTGTGCTGCCGCGTTGGAGTCGAGCATAATTTCAGTGACATAACATTTAACGTTACGGTTTTGGTCAGCGGCCTGCTACTAAGGATGCCACGGATATCAGTGGTTGCTATTAGCATAACCTGTTCATCCGGTACAAACATCATAGGCAGACACTGTTTTTCAGGCGATGATAGGATGAAAATAACCCGCTACAGAATTTCAATTCAGATAGACTTTCCTCAATCAACACGTTTGATAAAGGTCAAGGATGGGCAAGGTGTGGTCAAAGTGTGGGATCCCTCATTAATAAGGATATAGCTGGCAACGTAGAGGAGTTTTACAGTAATAACGAGAGGGTAGCAGCTATAGTAATTAGGCTGAATAGGAGGTACAAGCTGAAAGTGGTGCAGGCCTACGCACCCACATCCAGCCATGATGACCAGACCGTTGAAAGTTTCTATGAGGACGTAGAATCGGCTATGAATAAAGTAAAATCGCAGTACACTGTACTGATGGGCGACTTCAATGCGAAGGTGGGCAAGAAGCAGGCTGATGACAACGCGGTAGGTGACTATGGGATAGCCTCTAGAAATAGCAGGGGAGAGTTATTAGTCGAATTCGCGGATAGAAATAATTTGCGGATCATGAATACCTTCTTCCGCAAACGAGAAAACAGGAAGTGGACCTTGAAGAGCCTGAATGGTGAGATTAAAAATGAAATCGACTTCATACTATGCGCTAAACCTGGCATCATTCAGGATGTGGCCGTCCTCGCAAAGGTGCGTTGTAGCGACCACAGAATGGTAAGGTCTAGAATTAGCTTAGACTTGAAGAGGGAACAGAAGAAGCTAGTGAAGAAGAAGACCATTAAAGAGTTAGCCTAAGAGGGAAAGCATAGGAGTTTAGGATAGCGCTGCAAAACAGATATTCGGCTTTAACTGAGGAAGATGATCTTGATGTTCATTCAATGCACGATAATCTGACATCAATAATTACGGAGTGCGCAGTAGAAGTAGGCGGTAGGACAGTTCGAAAAGATACCGGGAAGCTATCTCAGGTGACGAAAGATCTGATTAAGAAGCGCCAGAACATGAGGGCATCTAACCCTACCGATAGAATAGAACTAACGGAGCTATCAAAGTTAATAAATAAGCGCAAGGTAGCCGACATATGGAAGTTTAATATGGAGAGAATCGAGCATGCTATAAAGAACGGACGTAGCCTAAAAACAGTGAAGAGGAAACTAGGCATAGGTAAAAACCAGATGTATGCATTAAGAGACAAGCAGGGCAATGTCATTAGCAATACGGATAAGATAGTTAACGTAGCCGAAGAGTTCTACACAGACCTGTACAGTAGCCAATGTAATCAGAGCATTAATGAGAAAGACAGCAGTGCACAGCAATGCGTCATCCCGCCAGTAACGAAAGATGAAGTAAAGAAAGCCTTAGAAGCAATGAAAAGGGGAAAAGCAGCTGGGGAGGATCAGGTAACAGCAGATCTGTTGAAGGATGAAGGGGACATCGTGCTAGAAAAATTAGCCACTCTGTATACGCAATGCCTTATGACCTCGACTGTACCAGAAGCTTGGAAGAATGCAAACATTATCTTAATTCATAAGAAGGGAGACGCCAAGGACTTGAAAAATTACAGGCCGATCAGCTTACTATCCGTTGCCTACAAAGTATTTACTAAGGTAATCAGTAATAGAGTCAGGGCAACGTTAGACTTTAATCAACCAAATGATCAGGCAGGCTTTCGTAAAGGATATTCCACAATAGATCATATTCACACGATCAATCAGGTGATAGAAAAATGCGCAGAATATAACCAACCTCTATATATAGCTTTCATTGATTACGAGAAAGCATTCGACTCAGTGGAAACCTCAGCAGTCATACAGGCATTGCGTAATCAGGGGGTAGAAGAGCCTTATGTCAAAATACTGGAAGATATATATAGCAACTGCACAGCTACTATAGTCCTCCATAAAGTCAGCAATAAAATTATAATAAGGAAGGGCGTCAGGCAAGGAGACACGATCTCGCCAATGCTGTTCACCGCATGTTTACAGGAGGTATTTCCAGGCCTGAATTGGGAACAGTTTGGAATAAGAATAAATGGAGAATACCTAAATAATCTGCGATTTGCTGATGACATTGCCTTGCTGAGTCACTCAGGAGGTGGACTGCAAATCATGATCAATCGAGTTAGACAGGCAGAGCAGATCGATGGGTCTAAAAATTAACATGCAGAAAACCAAGGTAATGTTCAACAGCCTAGCAAGGGAACAGCAGTTCACAAATGGCAATGAGTAGCCTAGAAGTGGTGACGGAATTCGTCTACTTAGGGCAGGTAGTGACAGCTGATCCGGATCATGAGAGGGAGATAACTAGAAGAATAAGAATGGGGTGGAGCGCATATATGGCAGGTTCTCGCAGATCATGAGTGGCAGTTTACCAATTTCCCTCAAGAGGAAAGTGTACAACAGCATAATCTTACCGGTACTCACCTACGGGGCAGAAACGTGGAGGCTAACGAAAAGAGTTCAGCTTAAGTTAAGGACAACGCAGCGAGCCATGGAAAGAAAAATGATAGGTGTAACGTTAAGAGATCGGAAGCGGGCAGAGTGGGTGAGGGAACAAACACGGGTTAATTACATCCTAGTCGAAATCAAGAGAAAGAAATGGGCTTGTGCAGGGCATGTAATGCGAAGGCAAGATAACCGCTGGTCCTTAAGGGTAACGGAGTGGATTCCAAGAGAAAGTAAGCGTAGCAGGGGGCGGCAGAAGGTTAGGTGGGCGGATGAGATTAAGAAGTTTGCAGGCAAAGGGTGGATGCAGCTGGCAAAAGATAGGGTTAATTGGAGAGACTTGGGAGAGGCCTTTGCCCTGCAGTGGGCGTAGTAAGGCTGATGATGATGAAGGATGGGCAATCTACGTACGCTTCAGTTTCCTCATCTTTTTTCTTCACTTGGCATTAAAAAAGTATTCCTTGCGATAATTCTGACATTCGCCAAAGTAATTTTCAAGCAGAAAACAAAAATGCCAACCAATCGGAAAATTTGAACCAAAGTACGTATTTCGGCTATGTCTTTGAACTTCGTAGTAATATTTTGTCCCGATCATACGTTCGCAGGATTTCGGCTCAATCTGACAGAAATATTCACTTCAGCTTTACAGCTATGGTGCTCTTCTTTTATTTGATTTCATTTATTTTTATCCTCAGAGCCCTCTCATCAAGAGGAAGCGGGAGCATTGAAGCAAGGTTAAAAAACGAAGCACAGTGTTCAAGAAGGAACGCGATACGTGGGAACATTCTCCTCCAACCATCAAAGAAATTACGATATGTGCAGAAAAACTTGTGGTTTACCGTCTCTAAAGGATACATGGTCTACGAAGAGACGACGCATGGGAGTGCTCCAGATTGATTTAGACTACTTGGCATTCTTTAACGTACGCTCACATTGAACCGCACACGAAAATTTTGTGTTTCTCCTCTATCAATACGCGATCGCCGCGGCCGGCATTGAAGTCGGGTCTTCCGGCTGAGTAGCCGAAAGCACTCACCACAGAGCGTTCGCCGCAAGTTTGGGACATCGAATACATTTTCAATTACGACTAAGGTACCGATGTATTTGCAGGGACTACTGCGTTTTCTGTATTTAAAGTGCACTTGACTTCAGTTTTTCGAATGAAATGACTCATTCGAATTTTGTATGGCTTTTATTTTCTCATTTATTTTTTTGCGCAAAACAAATGCTCCAAATAATAGCATTTAATGAGGTATTAATTTAGGTTATATGCTGCTCTATGGTAGATATCAACAGATCTACACGTGAAGCGCATGAAGTAACAGCTGCGAATGTGCAATAACAAATATTTCCCATAGAAGTTTACGAAACATGCAAAGTTCAAATCCTCCTTGTACTGCCTAATCTTCCTCTCCCTAAAACCCTCCAAGGACAACATTCATAATCTGCAAGGTTGTCCGAACACTCACAGAAAAAGTATAAATTCAGATACTAAAAGCATAGATTGTGTAGGGGGATGAGCGTTTCGCAGATATAGTAATAAATTTTTTTGAATGTAATACGTTGCCATAAAACAATTATTTTTTAACAAACGGGGCATTGCTGTTGTGTTAGTTGTTCATACAATAAAGTGATGTATATGACCATCTCCTTGGTATCATGATGATGATAAATGCCCTTCAAGGGAGCAAGCTGCCGGTATAGTTGGTGGAGCATGTTTTGAAAAAGGCAGCGTAAAATACGGACGAGGGACAGAAGATAGGACAAAATTAGACGTTCACGAGCTCCTCTGTACCTTGTCTGTATTTTTAGCTGCCTTCTTTAAAAGATGATAAATCAAACCTAGCTATAAAATCTTAGCCAGATTCAGCACCAACTTTCATCTCCCCGGTGTAAACTACTCTCTTGTCATAATCTACCAGTCCTATCATCACTTGCACATTTTTGTAATTGAACACACACATAGCAGAACCTAAACCTCAGTTCATCTCGAACATCTAAGGTAACCTCATGCTTCGAGGTCTGAACGGGTTTACTCTGGATAAAAATATGTGCTAATTTTTTTCTGTTTTTCTTTCTAACCGCAAAACGCATCCGTGCTGTCAAATGTCGGCCAGTATCTCTTCGCCTTCAAGCACCCAGGCCCAGCCCCGAAGCGTCAACCGCGTCCTTAGGAGTTGTCATAAAAGGTGTGTCATGCCATTAGAGGTTGTTCTTCGATAAAATGTGCATGTCAGAGCTACTCTTTGAAGCCTCCTCCTGGCACCGTTGACAGCTGGCGAAGTGGAGAAAGAAGTTCCCCTAGGGTGAGAGAGCACAAGGTTGAAGGAAGACGAAAAAGTGGGAGGCGACGGGTGGCTGGTTGCTGCATGAAGAGAGGGCGAAAGTAACAGCTTGAAGACCAAGAGATGGGTAGGCGACAGGGGGCGTGTGGGCGAGCCCTTCAATAAATGCCTCAGTCTGACTCCCCGCACTAAGAGTACACGGGAACACCTGTAAACATGACCTTTCTCACTATTGCGCACTGCAGGCCAAAGGCAACTTCCATACCTCCCCAGTTTACCCGTTTCTGTGCTGGCTACGGCCACCTCATCCACGCAAGCTCGCTAATCTCTTCCGGCACCTAAATTTCTGCAGCACTCTGCTCGCTTGCCTTGTCTTGGAGTCCAATCCTTTATCATTAACGCCCATCGGTGACCTTGCCTTCTCGATGCATGGTTATTTAACGTGCAGTGACATCGCTCAGTACACGAGCTTCGAACATTTCGCCTTCACTGAAATGCGACTGCCGCGTGCCGCCAGGATCGAACCAGCACCTGTTGGGTCATGAAAAGAGAATAGAGGGGGAAGGGCGTGTTTACCGATTTACAGAGAAAACAAATAAACAAATATTTTTTAAGCACCAATTAATTCTACAACGCATCTTAGATGTGGAGGATGTTCTAGGAATGCCAAATAGACGTAACAACAGTAAGGCGTATAGATCTAACAAGAGTATGCGTATAGATGTATTCAGCTGTACAAAAGCAGTCAAAAATGCAGTGTCCAGTTGAACCTGGTGCCTTATAACTTATCTCTGTTACTCTCTAAGCGAAATATATATTCTGATGTACACCCTTTGTGAAATGTTTAGAGTCCAGGAGAATTTGCTCCTGTGCTACGACGTGTGGTCCTTTATGCATACCCAGCCATGCAGATTTCATTATTTTGGAAGTCCTCCATCCTGAAGTGAGGACTTCTGCAGGCGCTAAAGAGGGCCAACTATATGGCATAGGAGCCATATATATGTCCGCACTGAATTTTCAATTTTGAAAAAGGCGATCAGCAGTTTAAACTAAAACGAAAAAAATGTTTTGAATACGTTTTCTAAAGATGAACCAGAGTAGTCACTAGGTATATATGTGCGAAGAAACGTAAGTGCTTGCATAAACGATCAAACCACTGTTGAAGCGATTAAGCTTCCTAATACAAATAAAGCCAAGAAGATTCGTAGTAGCTCAGCCATCTTCATTGAGAAACCTGCAAGAAACAATTGTTCAATTAGCGTGGATGGAAAAATGTAACCTTAATGTTTTTATCGATTATATTGAACCACTATAGTTGAATATGTAGAAGGTTAGGGTACATGATGAACATATAAGACAGTAACAAATGCAATCACTCGCATAAAAACTTTTCCCTCATTATTTACACAACCATGGCTAATAGACTGCGACATACAAACTTTTACTATCATCTATTCTACCTCCGAAAAGGCGCCTTCGTTTCTGCGATCGGGAAGCGAAGGAAAGGTGTTTTGTGCTGGTTACTATTACTTCACACATTTCGGGGGAAAGCAAAAAAAGGTTCATGCAGTACTGAATAATGGCAAATGTTAAGGAAAGCCTTAGACACTAGGTATTCAGGTACATCTCAATGAACACGAAAAAAGATTAACTTTTGGCTTCACCAATGCTGCACGGCTGCGTTTAAATAGAATAACCCAAATACCTTAAACAACTGGAAGGTACACATAAGCTCTGCCATAAGGTATGACGCCATAGCGTAATGCGTTAATTCAATACATGCAGAATGTACCATTCCCTACATTCATAGATGCCTGGGAGTCCTCATACCGCTCCTGGAGCAGTGTGCAATCGTTAAGTGATGCGCAACTTCCCTAAGACGGTGGCTCTTGTGTAACCCAAGTTGCTCTTCCTGAGAGACCAATCTTTATGTCCCATTTGCAACGATGAGCAGTTTCTTCAGAATCCAGTGGACGGGTCGTGTTGACATCGCAAGGTCACATGACCTATGTGGCCGGCCTGCTTCCTAGGTTCCTTCCCTGGAGATTTTTCTTCCATTTTTCACTCCGTGTCAACGACGCCAACGGCGCCGCAGTATTTTCTGCGACACAAGCTTCCTAACGCTGTCGCGTTAAAAAATTTCTGGCAAGGATCCCAACTGGTTACAGCACGTGGAATTTAATACAAAATTACCGCCTTGTCCACAAATCCTCAAAATACATAGAGTTTTGCGAAAACTCCATAATTTATCGGCCATAATGAAGATATGAGGACACAGCTGTGTGCTGCCATCAAACAACTTTGGAAGGAAGCTTATTTTCGGGAAATATGCAGGCGGAATCATCGGTGATTTTGAGAAGGTGATCACTTTGCACACGGTGTTCACTCTGCATTTAAACGCTTCTGGCCATAAGCAATTTGTCTCATGAATTACACTTTCTCGAACGGGTAGGCTAAGGAGACTTAATACAGACTGTATGATTTCGCGTTTCATGTTTCTCTCGCCAACTACAGTGCCAATGTTTGACCCGTAAATTCAAATGATTACGTTCACCACGCTCCGGTAACAGAGTAATGCATTGAGTTTAAATTATTATTGTATTGTGCTTCAAGTGCAGATATTTCTCGGCTCAAACCGCATGTAGGTACGCAAAGAGGTGGCTGCTTGATCATGCAAACGATGCAAAAGTATGGATGTAAATGTCTATGAAAAGATTCAGGAAAAAACTCATCTAGAATGCCAAATGAAAGTTACTGAGCGGCCGATGATTAATTTATGCTTAGAAAAGTTCTGGAAGCCATTGCAAAAACATTTTCTAGCGATACTGTGAATCCAGTTTCGAAAAAGTAGTTTTAAAACACATTTTTGAATTCAGCGCAGCCTAAAATGGCTCCAGCATTTTGTTTTATACGTTTACGATGGCACGCTTTTAGACAAGTTTGTTCCTGAAGAAAACGGCTTTCGAAGAAACAGACCCTGATTGTGCCGAGGATGAAACGTGCTCAAAAAATATTGTCGCTCCAATCCAAACATTGAAGGGGTTTGAACAGCGAAGCTTTAAAACGACACCACACTGCTCATTGCGACGTCACTTGAAACTTCACCCACGTGGCTCTAAATAAAGTCACACGACAGATAAGTGAAACGTACATGAGCTGTGTGCTGTATGCTTGATTTCAAAGCAGATATGTTGTTCGCATTCAATTTTTAGCCTGGCGTTTTTAAGGCAACAGCTTCGCTAGGCTACCTCGTAACAATTTTGTGGTGCTTGCGGTTTTGATCTTAAAATGAGCCAGAGGTCAAACCCTTTACGCCGCGGTTAGAGTGTCCACCGATATTGTGGGACAGTTACTGCGCAATTTTCCTTCTTCAAAACCAAATTTATTAAGCAGTCTTCACTTTTCTTCGGAGGACAACCGGCGTATTCAGCATGGTATGGTCGATGGTGGCTCAGTGGTTTGGGCGCTCGGCTATTGGTCCGGAGTACCCGGGTTCGAGCCCTACCGCTGCGGCAGCGTTTCGATGGTGGCGAAACGCAAAGGCGCCTGTTTGCTTTGCGAGTCAGTGCGCGTTAAAGATCCCCAGTGTAAGGCCGCGCTTCATCAACGCGCATATCTTTTTTATTCCTTTAGCTTGTGGTCACTGCGGGCCTCCTGTCTACGCCCTCCCCCCCCTACCCCCGCAAGCAGTGGCAAAGGCGCAAGAAGCACTGGCTGCTTGACAGCACCACTGTGACGGCCGAAGACACCTGTCGCCAAGAAAGCATGCGAGGCGCGAACAACGAGCACGTGGGGCCGCTTGATCTCAGGCAGCATTCCCACGGCGGCAGAATGCGAACCACCCCGCATTCCTCGATGGGCCCCTTTTTTTCTTCTTTTTTCTGGCATTCTCGATGGCACAGAAGCGTCGCGGTTCTCCGCCGTCTGACATTCCTGCGGCGAGCCAGTGGGTCAGTGGTCCGGCCAATTAGCTAAAAAAAACGCTTCATCCTTTGCGAGGCGACGCGGGGGTACGGCAGGGAAAGGTTAAGCATCAAGCGCTAAGGCCGAGAACTCCCCTCGGGGAGAGGGTTTTCAAAATGTTTTCTGTATATGTTTCTTTTTCTTTATAGCCAAGCCCCGAGCTCGAAGTTGGGTCCAACCTTCAGGGGCTGTGGCTACCTCCATTGGTTATCGAAGCTTAGGGCGGGCCTCGATATATGACCGCCCTAATTTCTTTGTATGCAAAAGCTTTAAAACTGCATGTGAAATCATTGGAGGGCAGTCTTGTCTAGTTGAGCTAGAGGCTCCGTGCAGTGGCACGTAATTCTACAACCCTAGACTCTAACCTCGCGTCGATGAGTAAGGGCTTGTAAAGAGTGTTTCTCTGTGTGAGAAGTGTCTCCGTCAGTTGCAGCTTGACCGTCTGTGTGACTCAACTAGTAACGCAGTTTGTCCTTGTACATACTGTAAATATATTCTCTCTTTGACCTTCATCTGCACACCTCCCTTCATAACCGCCGAACAACAACGTTTGGAAGGGTCTGCACCCTTCCGAAGAACCCAACGGACCATCAGAAAAAATTACTCCCAGGTTCTCAAAATTATGCTGGAGACCTCCACTACGGCACCTCTTTCTTCCTTTCTTCTTTGAATCTCTTCATTATCCCTTCCCTTACGGCGCAGTTCACGTGTTCGCCAAGACGCAAGACATATACTGCATCATTTCTTTTCCCCGAGAACAAATTTTCAATTTTCTTTCCATGCAAAAGAAAGGTCATAACTGGCCCGCTGGAATGGTGCATACTTCAGTCGCGCTTGAACCTACGCAGCGGTAGTGACAGATATGCGCTGCATGAGTTGGCATTCACAACGTTTTAGCAGAAACGCGGCACTGAAACTATAGACCTTCGTAGTGCTTTGTGTTCATTAGCTCGTCTCAAGCCAACGTTCTAGACTCCGATGATTTTGACGAAAGAAATGCGCATAACTTGCTCCCTTACGCAGTAGACGCCCCAATTGAGCTTTGAGGTAGGAGGCGGTGGGGAGAGGAAGAGATGTGGAGTGCATGCATTAGCAGTGACAACGTTGTGGCAGACACGAGCCACTGCAGCATTAAGCTGCGGCATTAATTGGGTGGGGAAGCTCTTGCGATCAACTATTAATTTAACTGCCACCTGCGAGGGTGGGCGCGTTGCCAATCCAGTGTGCACAACGCACTCAACTTTAAAGGCTACGCCGCGCCTACTTACCCCATACATCACAGCTTTCCCACTAACAAGGTTCATCAACAGTTGAACCGGGGATAATTTTTTTGCTTATGACAAAGACACGAAAACGCAACCGTAATCTTTACCGGGAAACACACGCTGAGAGAAGGAAGGTAGTTCGCATTGTTTCCAGGTGCCGTTATTATACATTATAAGGTTTGAACTTCAAACGAGGGCTTCGAATGACGTCAACCTCTTTCGATACAGCTGCAAACCTACTGTTTGCCTTAAACGACACCCGATTACCCAATGCGCCATCTCTTGAAAATTCACACCCGTGGCTGTACAAAGAGTGAAGCCAGAGACAAGTGACATGTATTTGACTTGTATGCTGTATTGTTCATTTCAAAAGAGATTCACCCTTTAAATGTGTTTTTTTTTCATTTATTTATACTTGCGTTTTTAAATTTTTGTTTTAGTTGTGTTTTAATTTTTTTTACATTTCGACTGCTTTATGATCAGAATGATATACAATTTCTGTGCTTTTGGGTAGTTTGCCACTCGGGGTAGCATTAAATTTTTAGCTTGGCGTTTTTTGCTAACGACGACAACACGAAAATTCCCTTGGACGGTTGAGGTATACAGCTTCGCTGTAAAGGTCATGTCATTTAGTTGCAACCCGTTCTGGTAATGCACTGAACAGTAGAAAGCGGGAAGTGGTGACTATGTCTTGGACTGTGAATGCTTATTTAATGAGTTGTTAAATGTTATTACGCTTCTAGTTTGCGAGCTCTTCAACAGTAGGATAATGAACCACTTGGCCGTGGAATCTTGGTGACTACGCGAGAACTGCATATGAAAACCGAAGGCATTGTGCAGCCTTACCAGAGGGGCACATAAACTTGCAAGGCCTCATCGAGCTTAGCATAGCCGATAAGGTGTGAAAAATTGTCGCTTTACTACGTATTTATGCTGTGAGAAAATGGTAACACGAGGATAGAATGAATTCAGCATTGTTTCTACGAACGTCCTTTGGAGGAGTGGCATTAAAATAAGCAAAGTTATGGCCTGCTCATACATTTACTATTTTGATCAAGGAGTCAAAAGGTTGTCTGATTACGCGTCACATAGGTTTCTGAAATTCGTGGAATAAATTGTCGATTTATCGTGACAAATCGCGTCTTTTGTGGTGAAGCGCTGCTACGGGATTGTCACCTTCGTGTTTTTGACTCTGCACAGGCTGCACTCTAGGCGCACTATTTTATGTAGCTGATTACGCCCGTGTATTGAAAAAAGTATGGAGTACAGATGTGACCGAGAAGAAATTCGCTATGCGTGTGCTGCTAATAAAATCGCAGTAAAATTAAGAAATCTGGCCTATAAGCTTCGCAAACATTTCAAGAAAACTCATCATTTCAAAATATTTGCGTTGGCAAATGGTGGCATTTTATTGTTATATGACTTTTGTTATCTAAGAATTTGAAGTTACACAAATGATACTAAAATTGAGCAAAAAGGATGATTTATGATGGCCAATTTTTTTTGTAGTGGATAGTGGTTCCTGCACTGCACCAGTTCTATTAAGAGCGTTACATGACGTGTTAAAAGTAATTGATTAATTGAAAAAAATAACATTTTCATCCATATTCGAAATAATCGTTTACGTTTATCAAACGGTAACTTTCTCGGCAATACAGTTACTTTGTTCTGTGACATGTAAAGAAGCATCGCGCGCAATCTTTCCGGATCACAAGTGGGCCACCGGTGTCCGACAGTTATTGTCCCGAGAAATATCACTTGGCTCGTTGTACGAGCGCCCGGTCCAGTCACATGGCGCGGCAACTTCCCTCCTGCTATACCCAACTCAGCGGCTTCAACAAAATTCCCGGAATCCGGCACTAATGTTAGAGTGTTTTAGAATTATAACAATGAAAATTACGTAGGCGACGTTGCCTTCCAGCGTGAAAAAATAAGAGCGTTTCAAAAACAAGAATGACACGAAACGTATAAAAGACACAGAGGAGGCCCGTGTACCCGTCTTTACATGCTTGCCTTTCTTGCACCTTAAATTTTTTTTTCTAAAACCTCCAACTGTCTAGATTGAATTTCGACACTTGGTGCATCTAACTTTATATTCTTGACGCGCGTTACCAATGCAACCAACGCATTAACATCAGGGAAAAGGTCATCCACAAACAAAAATTTATTTACCGACAGAGCGAGCTTTACGAGCGATATAAAGGTGCAGGAAACAAAAGTTTTAAGCTACCTCCATGCTACATCTACGTTACTTGTGGTGAGTACCCATAGACATATGGAGCGAACATCAATGGTAGTAAATGCTAAAGTAACTTTCAAAATTAATTAGTAACCCGGAACTCACGGTCATGCCTCATTTCATGAAGACAGGAAAAATTATTTGATTTTGCCACTTAGTGTGGGTGGACCGCAGATCCTTTTCCGAAGCATTTTGCCCCAGGAGATCCGAGAACCAGGCCGGAGGAATATTTTAATGAGGAGAAAACCAGTGGGTACCCTGCGGCACTAGCGATCGAACTCAGCACCTTCTGAATGCAAGGCAGTTGCTGTGACCACTCGGGCATCGTTTCGACACTATAATGATCCAAGTATCCACCGGTTCTTCAAATGGGTGCAAGCAATCTCTTAGCGAAAGCAAATACGTTTTGGATATAAAGAGGTATATTTGTAATGCATTTGAACCATATTTTGCATTCACGAATGCACTAAAGATATGCCGGAAATAGGTTCCTGAAAATGTATGCTTGGTATTCTGGACATATTCTTAAAATTTTCCGAAAATACTTCACTTGAAGCATGCTTCGAGCACGCTTGAAATACGTGAGAAAATATTTATGCGGTTTTAGTATCTTTGTATTCAATTAAAACTGTACTTTCGTAAATATTGTCACTAAGCGGTGGATACAGCACGGAGAGCAGAACGGCTGCAAAAATGGTCTCTAAACAAAACTCTTTATTTGGGCTGATTTGCGCCCACAACGGACTGAATCACTCGGCGTCGGGGCAGCAATAAGCATGCTCGGCGGTCGTCAAATAGAATGCCCGCGGCTGTAGGCCCTGCTCAATATAAAGGTGATAGAAAACTTTCGAGATAAAGCGTGCAAAGTTACTAGGACATTCTGAAACAACGTAAAGTCAACTCTGCCTGAATGCGATCAATCTAGAAAAATCTGGTCGCGTCTTTTCTCGCAAACAAAGCGATAAAGCGGCGTGGCGGCAGATTTGAAGAATGAACAAACACTGCAAAGATCCGCGCCATTACTCCCCGCTCAAAAAAAGCTTCGACCCGATGCATTAAACCAAATAATTCGACTAGCAACAAATAAAACGGATCGTGCGAAAATAAATACAGAGTGTGGAAATGTTGCGTCCTTTAGCGCGCATAATAGGGCTTCAGACGGACGATATGGACAATTTCTGGTCGTACGCGGCGTCACTAGGAAGGAGTCATTGCGTCAGGGATGAATTCATAATCTATGTTCACATAGCCTACGAAGAACCATGTACAAACCCAAATGGCAGCGCAGGAGCTTCTCACTCAATCCACGGCAGCGAAACAGCGTCCAAATCCAGACTTGGCCTCCTGGCTTTTATTCCGTGTTGCATATTCGTAGGTTCTAGCATCTGGCGTCGGTCCGCTGCTGGTCTTTGATCCGTAATCGGGCAAGCCTTCGAGCTTCTTTTGCGCGTGTAAGGTAGGCGGCGATGTCGAAGTTCTCTTCTTCGGTAACGTTGGGCAGCATAACGTCTAGCCTGGTCATGGCCTCCCTACCATAAACGAGCCTAAAAGGAGTCATCTGGGTGGTATCCTGCAGTGCGGTGTTATAGGTGAACACGACGTAAAGCAGGATGACGTCCCAGGCTTTCTGCTCGGCATCGACATACATGGCGAGCATATCGGCGATGATTTTTTTCAGGCGCTCGGTCAGTCCGTTGGTCTGCGGATGGTATGCAGTTGTCCTCCGGTGGCTCGTGTGGCTGTAACGCAGGATGCCTTGCCTTGGTTCCGCCGTGAATGCTGTTCCTCTCTACGTGATGAGCACGTGGGGGGCACCGTGTCGCAGAATGCACTCCACGAGAAATTTGGCGACTTCGGCTGCTGTTCCATTCCGAAGGGCTTTTGCCTCGGCGTAGCGGGTCAGGTAGTCGGTCGCTATGATGATCCGCTTATTTCAAGACATTGGCTTTAGGAAAAGGCCAAGCAACTCCATGCCGCCCTGCTGAAAGGGCCATGAGAGCGGTTCAATGGAGTTGAGAATTCCTGCTGGTTGTGTGGGAGGGGTCTTTCGTCTCTGATAATCTCGGCAGGTTTTCACATAATGTGCGACATCGGCAGACAGTCGGGGCCAGTAATACTTGTCTTGAATGCGGCAGAGGGTTCGAGTAAACCTGAGATGCCCAGCTGCCGGCTCGTCGTGTGAAGCCTGTAGAACTTCTTCGCGGAGGCAAGCAGGTGCAACAAAAGAGGTAGGCTGTATCATTCGCTGCGAAGTTCTTCGTGAGGACATCATTCTTTACAGAGAAGGGAGACAGTCCTCGCTTGAATGAAGCGGGGGTGACGAAACTGCCTTCCAAGTTCTCGATGAGGCGTTTTAAGCCGGTATCAGAGCGTTGCTGTTAGGCAAAAGAGATGGGGCAGATAGGTCCCAGGAAGGCGTCTTTATCGTCGTTCGGCGGCGCCGCATCTGCAGGAATCGTGAGAGGCAATAGACATCAGAGCGCTTGCGTTCGGACATGTAAACGACGGTGACGTAAACTCCTGGAGGCATATACTCCATCGAACGAGGCGGCCAGAGGGATCCTTCAAATTGGCTAGCCAGCACAGCGCCTTGTGATCGCTAAGCACTTTGCACAGTCGTCCATACAGGTAGAGACTGAATTTCGACGTATCTCATATGTTGGCAGGACACTCCTTCTGAGTAGTAAAATAGTTAGCCTCGGCCTTGGAAAGGGAACGGCTAGCGTATGCGATGACTTTCTCCAGCCAGTCCCGTTCTTGAACGAGGACGGCGCCTAGGCCCACACTGCTTGCGTCGGTATAAACTTCAGTGTCTTCGTTTTCATCGAAATGCGCGAGGATCGTTGGGGACTGTAAACGACACTGAAGTTCCTTGAAGGCTACTGCTCGCAGTGCTTCCCATTTCAATGGCACGTCTGCCTTCGTCAGTTGGGTCACGGGCTCTGCGATGCGCGAAAAGCTCTTCCCAAATCGTCGGTAATATGGGCACAGTCCGAGGAATCTCAGCACTGCTTTCTTCTCCGCCGGCAGTGGAAACTGTTCTTTAGCCGCTGTTTTCTGCGTGTCTGGGCACACTCTCTCCTTGCTAACGACGTGGCCTAGAAACAGCAGCTCTTTATAGGCAAAGTTAAACGTCTTCTTTTACAAGATTAGGCCAGACGACTTGATGGCGTCTAGTACTGTTCGAAGTCTTTTGAGCTGCTCTTTGAAGTTCTAGAAGAAGACAACGACGTCTTCTAAATATACAAGACAAATTTGCTGCTTCAGGCCTGCCAACACTGTATCCATTACTCGCTGAAACGTCGCTTCTGCGGAACAGAAACCAAATGGCATCACCTTTAACTCAAAGGGTCCATCCGGAGTGATGAATGCTGTCTTCTAGCGATCTCTTTCATCGACCTCAATTTGCCAGTAGCCACTCTTGAGGTCCATGAATGACAAATACTTGGCGTTGCAGAGCCGGTCCAGTGTGTCGTCGATGCGGGGAGGGGATAGACGTCCTTATTTGCTATTTTGTTCAAGCGGCGGTAATCAACGCAGAATCGAAGTGCGTCGTCTTTCTTTATCGCTAGAACAACCGGTGCCGCACATAATCTGTTTGAAGGCTGGATGACGTCGTCGCGAAGCATTTCTTTTACTTGGTCCGGGATGACTTGTCGTTCTCGCGTGGACACACGGTAGGGGCTTTGACGGAGAGGTCAGGGGTGCTGGCCGATTATAGTGCGATGCTTCCTAATCGGCGTTTGTCGAAGCTTAGGCGATGAGGAAAAATACTCGCTTTAGCTTCAAAGCAGATTGCGGATCTGGTCTTGTCTGTTCTGGGGCAGGGCTGCGCTGATGCGGAAAACGGACGAGTTCACTTGGTCAGGCCAATCTTCTGCGGATGGGTCGAAGAGGGCGAAGGAGTCGAAGAACACAATCGTCGGTTCCTCTGTAAATGCGCCGGTATTCTTCGCTGAGGTTATTCAGCAGTATTTTGGCCTGGCCATTGCGGAAATGTGCGATGCTGATTCCTCGTTCTATAAGCAACTGCATGTTCCCCTCGATGATGGCTTCAGCTTCTAATGGCTTTCACGGCGCCTAGAGTCACAACGAAGATTGCACAACCAAGGTTGCAGGATAGGTGTGTCCTTTGACAGTCACTGAAGCCAAGATTCTGGGCCCTTGGAATAAGTATTTATCGGTGACGACAGCTTTGAAGGCACTTTTCAAATTCTTAAAGGACTCATGGCTGACTGCAAGGTTGTGATCAATCAGTGTGTGCCCTATGTACACAGAAAGTAATGGCCAACGGACATGTGGAAAAGAGATCTCCCTTTGCTATCTCCCCTTTCTATTTCTCCCTCCGTTCCCCTTCCCACGTGTAGGATAGCATACCAGGCGCTGCCTTGTTAACCTCTCAGCTTTTCCTTTCGTCTTTCTCTCTCTCTCTCTCTTGACAGTCACTTGGGTTATGCATAGTCCTGACGGCGTAATGAGGCGGCCCCCAGCGGTGCTAATTTGTGGGCCGTCCAAAGCAGTCGTGACTTTCCTCCAGCGAATGCTCCATTCATCACCGAGTAATCGGCTTCTGTGTCGACTAGAGCGGTAACTATCGGACCGTCAATAGTCACTTCTAAGTCGGAGGTCCTGGCTCTTGCATTGCATGTCGCTCTCGACGTCAGGTCACGGCTTCGTCGCGTATGTGAGTCGCTGGGGCGGAGTGTCGTCGAAGCGTTCCTGGGTGGTAGCGTCGTTTGGAAGGCAGTTCGTGCGATGGTCGGGGCTGTCATATTGTGCGGCGTGGGTGAAGCGAGTGTAGCTTCTTCATGCGCCGTAGCGGGTGCAGCGTCCTCGTGGGGCGTGGTCTGTGGAGGACCTTCGGCGTTTCGCTCGAGAGCAACTTCACCTCCATAGTTTTCTTTCTATAGATCCCCCTAAGAGGGCTGGGAGACCTTCCAGGTACCAGGTAAAAGTATATATATATATATATATATATATATATATATATATATATATATATATATATATATATATATATATATATATATATTGCTACGGACGCTGGGAGGACGACGAAGTGGTTGGTTACGAAGACGACGCTGAGGTGCGCGCTTGTGTGCTGAGAGTCTACTCCAAGCCATCGGTTCCTTGCGTAGCAGGTTACCCCTGCTCTTTCTACTGCTGCTTCTAGTCGCCACGTATCATTTGGTGCAGGTTGCTAAATTCGATCCCCGACCTCAAGCTGGCTCTCCGTCGTGGCCGCCGTCCTGCCAACATGTCTACCGATTCCGAGCCATCTCCCTCTCCGTCAAAACCGCCAGCGGTCGTCGTCGCCCACCACCGCGAACCGGGCACGTTCTGCGGCACAGACGACGTTGGTGTGGACGACTGGCTGGCCCTTTACGAACGCGTCAGCACGCACAAGAGGTGGGATCCAACGCTGATGCTCGCTAATGGGATATTTTACCTGACCGGCACCGCGAGAGTGTGGTTCGAAACCCACGAAGATGACTTGACCTCATGGGACATATGTAAGCAGAAGCTCCGCGACCTCTTCGGAAAACCCATCGGCCGCCAACTCGCCGCCAAGAAGGCACTCGCGTCCCGCGCCCAAACTTCCTCCGAGCCATACATAGCCTACATACAAGACGTCCTCGCCTTGTGCCGTAAAGTTGATAAAGACATGTCCGAAGCAGATCGAGTTGGCCACATACTGAAAGGCATTGCCGACGATGCCTTTAATCTGCTTCTATGCAAAGACTGTTCCACGGTCGCTTCTGTTCATGAGGTGTGCCGCCGTTTCGAGCAAGCCAAACACCGGCGCATTTCTCACCGTTTTGACCGGCTGCCGAACACTGCTGCTAGCTCCTCCTGTGAAGATCTGCCACCATTGCGGCAGCCTTCTGACCCGGCTAACTTAACCCGTATCGTGCGCCGCGAACTGGAGGCGATGACGCCCGCTGTTTCTTCCTTGCCACTGCCGGACAACACCTTGGCCCTCATCCAAGCCGTCGTTCGCCAGGAGGTTGCGAACTTGGCCGTCCCTTCTCCTCGCGTCGTGGACAACGCTCATGCCAGCCCGGACCCTCCAGTGATCGCAGCTGCCACTTACAGTCGCAGCTTCTCGCCTCGGTACCGATATCGCAATCCTGCCGAATGGCGTACCTCTGATGACAGGCCGATCTGTTTTACCTGCTCTCGCGTCGGACACATCTCCCGTCACTGCCGCAGCCGTTGGTCCCCGCCACCTCGCCCCTACTCCTTCGTCGACCGCCGCAACGACTACGGCCCGCACCGCTTCACACCACGACCCGATCCGCTCCCTGACGAGGCTGCTCCGCACGCTCGTGGGTCCAGCCGCTCACTTCCCCATTAGGCCGCCGCTCCCGTTCTCCTCCCACACGCCGCAGCCCTTCTCCTTCGACCTCCCGCCATTTCTCGGAAAACTAGCCGGTGCAGCCCCCGGAGGTGACGCTGCATCATTGACCCGGCCTGAAAATCCTCTCTTGACCCCCGCTGCCCAACGCAATCTCTTGAATGTTCTCGTGGATGGTGTCCCGGTCCTTGCCCTCATTGATACTGGCGCCCAAGTGTCTGTCCTGAGCTCTTCTTTGCGCCGCCGTCTGAAGAAAGTTTTAATGCCTGCCGCCATGTCCACGGTTCGCGTCGCCGATGGCAGCCCCGCTGCCGTAATTGGAATGTGCACTGCGAGAGTCAGCATTGCCGGGCGTCATATACCCGTTCTGTTCACCGTCCTGACCGGTGCCGTCAGGACATAATCCTTGGCCTTGACTTTTTAACCGCCCATTCAGCTCTTATTGACTGTTCCTCAGGCCTTCTTCGATTGGATCTGCCCCTGTGCAATGACGACTCCACCAGCTCACCTCGCCTTCAATCCACCGAGTTTGCTCGTCTCCTGCCACAAACTGCTGTCTACATCCCTCTGTCGCCTTCTTCTCCCGTCCCTGATGAAGACTACGTCGCCTGCCCTATCACCGCTGTGATTCTGAATCGTAATGTCCTCTTTCCCCACACCATTGTCCACATCACCAACAACTGCACCTGCCTCCCTGTACTCCACTTCAGCCTGTCCCCTCAGGTACTTCCGACCGGCATTTCCCTTGCTGATCTGTCCCCATTGACCGATTGCACAGTTTCCGTCCTGGCTCCTGACCCAACGACTGCCGTCTCCAATGTCCCTACATCGCAACCCTCCCGTGAGGACTCTATTTCCCGGATGATCGCGGCCGATCTGCCCTCTGCTGATTCTACAGCTCTTCACAGCCTTTTGTCCTCCTACAGTGATATTTTTGACTTTGGGGACCGTCCCTTGGGTCAAACCTCTGTTGTCGCCCACCGCATTGACACCGGCGAAGCCCGCCCTATTCACGGACGGCCCTATAGGGTCTCCCTCGCAGAGCGCCGTGTTATTCAGGCCGAGGTGGACAAGATGCTGGCCCGCAACTTCATCGAGCCTTCGAGTAGTCCGTGGGCGTCCCCTGTCGTGCTTGTTAAAAAGAAAGATCAAACCTGGCGATTCTGCGTCGATTACCGCCATCTGAATGCCGTCACAAAGAAAGACGTCTACCCTTTGCCCCGAATTGACGACGCTCTCGACTGCTTGCACGGCGCCAGTTACTTTTCCTCCATCGATCTTCGCTCAGGGTACTGGCAGATCGCTTTCGATGAACGGGATCGGGAGAAAACCGCTTTTGTCACCCTGGACGGCCTGTACCAATTTAAAGTCATGCTTTTCGGCCTGTGCAATGCCCCTGCGACCTTGGAGCGCATGATGGACTCCCTCCTGCGCGGTTTTAAGTGGACGACATGCCTCTGCTACTTAGATGACGTGATTGTTTTTTCGTCCACATTCCAAAGCCACCTGCATCGCCTTTCAGCCATCTTTGCCGTCTTCCGCAGCGCTAGCCTTCAGCTGAACTCGAAGAAATGTACCTCGGCCGCCGTCAGCTCAAGGTCCTTGGCCACTTGGTCGATTCTGCTGGGATCCAACCCGACCCCGACAAAGTCCGCGCCGTGCGTTCATTTCCTACTCCGCGCTCCTCCGGTGATGTGCGCAGCTTTCTCGGCCTATGTTCCTATTTCCGCCGGTTCATCCAGAACTTTGCGGAAATAGCCCGACCTCTTACCACGCTCCTCAAGAAGGACATCCCGTTCTCTTGGGGACCCCCCAAGCTGACGCCTTCAGAGCCCTTATCAGTGCCCTCACTGCTCCACCTGTGTTGGCGCACTTTGATCCTTCAGCCCCTACGGAACTTCAGAGCGATGCGAGTGGCCATGGCATTGGTGCCCTACTTGCTGAGCGGCAACGCAACAAGTTTCGCGTTATTGCGTACGCCAGCCGTCTCCTTTCTGTGTCAGAGCGCAACTATTCTATCACCGAGCGGGAATGCCTCGCTCTGGTTTGGGCTATTGCATAATTCCGCCCTTACTTATTCGGGCACCCTTTCTCTGTTATCACGGATCACAACGCCTTATGCTGGCTTTCTTCGCTCAAAGACCCTACTGGCCGGCTGGGGCGCTGGGCTGTTCGCCTTCAAGAGTACACATTTTGTGTCGTCCACAAGTCCGGCCGCTTGCACCAGGACGCGGATTGCTTGTCCCGTTACGCTGTCGATCCGCCTTTCTCCAACGAATGCGATGCTGACGCCTGCGTATTATCCATCTCGGCCTTCCGCAACATTGCGCAATAACAGCGCTTGGATTCGTCGCTACGTTCCTTCATCGACCGCCTCACTGCCAACCGCTGTGATGCGTCCCTCGCCCCGTTTGTGCTGCATGAGAACGTCCTCTACCGGCGCAATATGCGGCCTGACGGCGCTGACCTCTTGCTCGTGGTCCCTCAACACCTGCGCAGCAGCGTCCTTGAACAGCTTCATGACGTTCCCACGGCCGGTCATCTTGGAGTCGCCCGCACCTACGACAGCGTGCGCCGCCGCTTCTTTTGGCCCGGTCCATACCGTTCTGTCCGTCGTTATGTGGCCGCTTGCGAACTGTGCCAACGGCGGAAGACACCCTCGGTTCTCCCTCCCGGGCACCTTCAGCCGATTCCCATCCCCGTAGACCCGTTTTCCCGTGTCGGCCTCGACCTGCTCGGCCCTTTTCCGGTGTCTGCTATGGGAAACAAACGGATCGCGGTCGCGACGGACTACTCCACGCGCTACGCTATTACTCGAGCGACCCCAACCAGCTGCGCAACTGATGTCGCTGACTTTCTCCTGCACGACGTCATACTCCACCACGGTGCTCCCCGTCACCTGCTCACCGATCGCGGTCGCTGCTTTCTTTCCAAAGTGGTCGCCGAACTCATCCGCTCCTGCTCCGTCCGTCATCAATTCGCCACGTCCTACCATCCGCAGACGAACGGCCTCACTGAACGTCTGAACCGTACCCTCACCTACATGATTTCCATGTACGTCTCCGACCGTCACCAGGACTGGGATATTAGCCTCGCATTTGTTACATTCGCCTACAATTCTACGCGTCACGATACAGCCGGTTTCTCCCCTTTTACCTTCTCTTTGGCCGTGATCCTTTGCTGCCCTTCGACAGTGTACTGCCCGCCACCGCCTCCACGAGTCCTTACGCTCGGGACACCATCGCTCGCGCCGACGCTGCCCGTCTTGTCGCCCGCCAGCGGCTGTCGGCCTCCCAAGTCAATCAGAAACGACGTCATGACTGTCGCCGTCGTGAAGTCACCTACTCTCCTGGTTCCCTTGTGTTACTCTGGATCCCTTCCCGCCGTGTGGGCCTTTGGGAAAAACTGCTCCCCCGATATACAGGCCCTTATCGGGTCGTACGTCCGGTGACCGCGGTAACGTACGAGATCACCCCGCTACATCCGCCATCTCCAGCCGCTGCACCCCGCACCGACATCGTCCATGTGTTCCGCCTCAAACATTACAACTCGCCGTCTAGCTGGCCTGTGTAGTGCGCACCGGGACGGTGCTTTTGCCGCGAGGGGGGGGGGGGGGGGGGGTCATGCTACGGACGCTGGGAGGACGACGAAGTGGTTAGTTACGAAGACGACGCTGAGGTGCGCGCTTGTGTGCTGAGAGTCTATTCCTTGCGTAGCAGGTTACCCCTGCTCTTTCTACTGCTGCTTCTAGCCGCCATGTATATATATATATATATATATATATATATATATATATATATAATATATATATATATATATATATATATATATATATATATATATATATATATATATATATATATATACTTTGAAGAGCATGCTTGTTTGTGTTCTTTTTTTTATATAAACTGTTACAAATAGTGCCACTGAAAGAGAACTTCTCACTCTGTGCCGTGTATCAACTTTCATTCTTTTTTTTATGCTGTGTGCTTTGGATCGCGCTGTGTATTTCATGATACTTCTGAAAGAACTTTCCCACTTTAATACAATGTAAAGTACTCCCTTTAAATTTAAGCTGCCTGATTATATTTAGTACATGGCTACCCTGGAAGCTTTCCGTCTCCAGCTTACTGGCACGAGGCTTATATTTAAATGGCCCTCTGCAACACGTTGTACATGAGAGCATCATGATTTTCGGTTTGAACAGCTGTCAAACGTTCTCATGAGGTTCTAAAAATTTTTTCTTTCCTGGAATGAATTTAAAGTTTCATGCCTGAGATCCCTGAGCAAGGTTTTGATGTCTGGTTGTTTGCATGCTGTGCTCGCATAAAAGTGGTCCATATACTGGTCACACTTCAATCACGCTCTCTGATGGATAGCACATCCCTCTCGGTATTATTCTGAATGAGTGTGCACGTCCATGCTTTTGGCTAAGTCGTGAGCAATGCTTCCATTCATGGTAACACCGCAGTTTAGTGTTCAACCTGCCTTTTAATGCTGCTCTTGTTGATGAATATTGCAATCTCTATATTGCATATGTTTGGCAGCTGGCTATGTCAACAATGTCTTCTGCTGCAGCAGTGAGGACAAAAGGAATCCTGCACTAGTTTGTTTTTGGTCTTGAATAGTGTAATTTATCGCATAACAAGTTTTCATTGGGCTGGACATGCCAGGGAAAGCTTTACTCATACAGCAACGAGCATGGGCAAATAAATATACTAAGAAGTCTGAGTTCTTGACCCTGAATGCTAAACTTAGCATCATAACATACTCATAGTGATGACCATGCCAACAATGACGTTTGATTCACAACTTCAAGAGCCACTCATAGAGGTGACAGAAACAGAGAGGACCGACAGTGCCTAAAGTAGCACGGCAGGGGAGGATTTATGGAGGGGGGGGGGGATGTCATCCCTATCCCAAAGCCTGAAATATTACATAAGAAAACCGTTGCTGAACCCCAATTTCTCAACAAAAAAATTTCAAGAAATACATGTTTCAAATAAGACAGCCCCCCCTTCTCTCCCCATTAAGAATGATCCATAAATCCACTCTTCTAGCATTGCCACGTGGCAGGTTTTACATCCACACGTCTAGTTTAGCGCATGATAATTAATATACATGACTGTACCATTTCAGACTGCTTCTAGAAGTTTAGGAGTACCCAGTGGCTTCTGTATAGGTTTCACAGTGTTGTGCATTATTTCAATGCTGTGCTTCATGTTTAACGAGCACAGCTGCAGCTCTAGACATAAATTTTCTCTAGTTATTGAAATACTAGCTTGTAATGTCACTGCTGAGTAGCACACTTTACTTGTGATGCACTATACAGAAAATGAAAGCCAATGTATTGAACACATCAAATTATTTTTCTTCAACATAACCACAGGCATCATTGAAATTGAATGCACATGTGAATTCACATTTAACTGAGTACTTTTTACCACAAATGACATTATCATAGGACATGGGCAAAATAGACACATGTGAGAAAAGGCGTCCAAATTCAGTTCGAGCTTCATTACACAGTGAAAGCTCAGAGGGATAATGTTCATACCATTAATACGGGAAGGGTGGCAAACGAAACCATATGGGGAGTTCATACATTTTCGCTGTCATGAAGTGCGAAAATGCTTCGCCTTTTTCGCACTTCTTTTCCATGACCTCAACAAGGCAATTGCTGAACCTGCTACAGGAAACGGATATAAATATAGCGCGCTACCACAAATACCGACTTGATCTCGATATGAACGAACACTCATGAGCCCGGCGCGTCCCAAAGGCAAATAGCTCGCACGACACTTCAAACGGTATGCAACAAAGTTTCTATATACTAAGAACAAAGCAAGCGCAGCTGCTTCCTTTATATTATCGCTCTCCGCCCATGTCATGAACCCCGCCGCTCACACAAGCGCAATTGTAGAAAAAGAAAAAAATACCAGTTGTTTTAAAACCAAAACCAGTTGCAATCGCTGCAGCGTTGCAAGAACACGCATAACTAGCAACGAGGTTTCACTGCTGATCGAAATTGGAACGCGAATAGGACACGGCACGCACAAGACACGAAACGTTCGCACAATACACCGACGACCGCTCTGTAGTGCAAGCCGTTTCGAATCACTAGTGAACGAACAGCGCGAATGCTCCTTTTAGTGAACAGCGGCGGTCTCCCGACGGCCCCGAGCTGCGCTGCAGTAGACGTGGTCGTTGAATGGTTGTCGCCGAAAGCGTTCAAATCCGAGCACGGAACAAGAATTTTGCACTAAGATATGGTTGAACGCCGTCAACGCCAGCCTGTGAGCACCAGCAAAAACATAAACTCGAGCAGTTAAAGAAAGTACGCCTACGCCGCGGCCGGATGCTGCCGCCCGGTTCGTAAACAGCAACTACGACGCCGTTGCTAAGCTGCCCGGAGAAGATGGCCTCCCAAGGGAGAAAACCCCACATGACTTCTCCACACTTTTCTCCCATGTTGTTGTATGGAAAGGGCCTCTCCTGAGTTTTCCTTCCTCCATGGAATGGCGGCACAGTTTCGGTTCCTCGAATTTAAGATGGGGCCATTAAAATTGGATGTTCCCTCTCATTTTCCCCCTCCCCTCTAAGCAAAAATAACCTTAAACGGGTAGGGAGACGGGACCGCTATGAATATATCCATTCGTTCCTCTATATATACTTCGACAAATACGGGCATCAATCCGGGGACAGTTGTGTACCGAATTCGGTAGGCAAATAAAGCTATATGGTTTGTGGTATAGGAATAAAACCACCATTATCTAATAGGTTAAACATTCTATACATGAAATTACTAATTGAAGCGTTAACTTATCGCACCGCAAGCCGAATTCTACAATATTCTATAATAAATATACTAAACGGACAGAAAACGTATTTTTCCATGCATTTGTAACAATGTTCAAAATATTACTCCAAGCATACTTAGAAAGCATTGTTATTAGAATTAAAGAATAGGGACAAAAAATGCAAAATTAATATGCAATAATACAATGTGTTCAACAGGTATT